>CM077164.1:358123-559971 GCA_039583875.1 Platanthera guangdongensis
TGCCCGCCAGCCGGGCGGACTCCCCCTGGAGTCCGCCCAGGCCGCCCGCTAGGGCGGCGCCCCGCATCCAGCCGGGCGGACTCCCCCCGGAGTCCGCCCAGGCCGCCCGCGAGGGGGCGGCCAGGCCCGCCGGCGGACTCCCCCTGGAGTCCGCCCAGGCCGCCCGCTAGGGGGCAGCCCCGGCATCCAGCCGGGCGACTCCCCCCCCTGAGTCCGCCCAGGCCGCCCGCGAGGGGGGCGGCCAGGCCCGCCGGGCGGACTCCCCCCGGAGTCCGCCCAGGCCGCCCGCAAGGGGGCGGCCAGGCCTGCCGTGCGGACTCCCCCGGAGTCCCCCCAGGCCGCCCGCTAGGGGGCGCCCGGCATCCAGCCGGGCGACTCCCCCCGGAGTCCGCCCAGGATGCCCGCAAGGGGGCGGCCAGGCCTGCCGGGCGGACTCCCCCTGAGTCCGCCCAGCCGCCCTTTAGGGGGCGGCCCCAGCATCCAGCCTGCGACTCCCCCCGGAGTCCGCCCAGGCCGCCCGCAAGGGGCGGCCAGGCCTGCCGGGCGGACTCCCCCGGAGTCCGCCCAGGCCGCCCGCTAGTGGTCGGCCTCCGGCCTGCGGGGACCGGCGACTCCTCACGGAGTCCGCCAGGTCGCCCGCCAGGGTGGCCTCCAGTTCTCTGCAGGTGGGTCCTTCCGCTCGCTTCATCGCTCAACAGTGGCGGACGCAAAAGCTCAGTCCGCGGAGTCCGCGCAGGTCGTCATGCTGATGTCACTGGGCCCCGCTTCTAGAAGAACTCCCCTGGGCCTATAAATAGCCCATTGTGCCTCTCATTCTGCATCGCTCCAGACGGTTCCTGGATCCTGGTGGTGGAGACAAGTCTTGCCAGCTGCTCCTGCGGACTCCATTTTCCAGTCCGTCATCACCTCTCCAGCGAGCTCAGCGGACTCAGTTTCCTGTCCGCGCAGTCCTCCACAGCTCTTCAGCAGCTTTCCAGCAGACTCTGCAGACTCAGTTTCTCAGTCCTCCAGCAGCTGGCAGACTATTTTACTTAGTCTCTGGCAGCTTCTCTTCTCTGCTTTCTGGCAATTTCTTCTCTCTTAGCCGCCAGCTTCTCCTTGTACCCCTTTTAGTGATTTTGTTGTAAAGGTGTACTTGTAAGCTTGTAATCTCTAGCTTTTAATAAAAGGAAAGCCCGTCGCAGGAGTGGCATTTAGGCCGCGGCGGGCGAAGTGTGTTGTTGCCGCTGCTAGCGGCCCCCTTCTTCTTCTTCTCTGCTCAGCAAGCCTTGCTCCTCTGCTCAGCAAGTCTTGCTCCTCTGCTCAGCAAGCCTTGCTCCTCTGCTCAGCAAGTCTTGCTCCTCTGCTCAGCAAGCCTTGCTCCTCTGCTCAGCAAGCTTCTTCTCTGCTCAGCCCAGCTCTTCTCGGCAACCAACCTGCAAGCACAACCGTCACATTAGCCGTCTGCTCGACAGCTCCTGGTCAACCTCCTTCTCCTCTCTTGATCAACCCGCTCTGTTGATCAAGCTTCTCTCCTCTATCCCGCAACCCTCTTTGACAAGCCGTTTGCTCCACTCTCGAGCACTCAGAGGCTTCCTTCCTTTCCTCCTCTCCTCCTCTCCTAGCTTGTGAGACCGAACACCCCCTCCGTGTTAGCTGGCTGGTGCCCCGCGACGTTTCCGCGCATCAACAGTTAACACGCGGCCTTTAGATCTGGTCAGACGGTGAACAGCGACAGTTAGCCATGTCAGATCAATCAGCCGAGAACTTTGCCCCAAGTCCCAGTGAAGATCCTCTCTGGGAAGCTTTTGAGCAGTCGCGCCGTGAGAATGCTCAACAGTTCCAAGCCATCAACCAAGTCCTTGCTGCAATCACGCAGCGGTTAGACTCTCATCCAGCAACAGCTCCAGCAGCTGCTCCAGCTGCTCCAATCAATCTAACACCAGCATCGGAGCATAAGCAAGCTTATTCTCAAGCTTGTCCGCCGTTCTATCCGCCTTACACCCCAACCTTCCCGCAAGGTCCTGCTGCTCCTTTGCGAACTCAAGATGAAGAGTTTGCCGCTCGCCAAAACTTCTTCCGGCAAGCAGCCCGGGGAAGTCCTGCTAGATTTCTCAACTTTTAAGGAAGTCATCCTTGCCCCCCAGCTCCTGCCTCTGCTCCTCCTGCAGCAACCTTTCCTTTCTACCCTCCTGCTTCTTTTGCAGCTGCAGCCTATGCTCCCTTTAATCCCTATGCTGTAGGAGAGCAGGAAGAGCCATCGCCCTTTACCGAGAGCGTTCGCCTTGAACCTACTCCAGCAAACTTCAGAAAGCCTCGACTGCCAATCTATACTGGAGAGACTGATCCGGTCAAGCATCTTCAAGCCTTTGAATCAGCAGTTGCTCTCAAGACTCTGTCAGATGCAACCAAGTGCAAGCTCCTTGTGACAACCTTTGATGGGCAAGTGAGGGACTGGTTCTATGGCCTCCGTCCTCACTCCATCACTTCCTTCCTCGATCTTCGAAGGGAGTTCCTTCTCAGATTCTCTACCTCCTCCAAGAGAAAGGGCGGTCCTGAAGCCCTCTTTGAGATCAGACAGCGCAGTGATGAAACTTGGTCTCAATTCGTTGATCGATTCCAGAGAGATTCTGGACATCGAAATCGTTGATCAAGAAATGTATCAAGTGGCTCTTATCCACGGTTTTCGCGAAAGGCCTCTCAAATTTGAAGCCAATGTCCGTGCTCCAAGGACATACCAAGAGCTGATTGCTCTAGCCAACTCGTACATCCGAGGCGAGAAGAGCAATCCAGGCTTCGTCTCCAAGCTCGTATCAGAGAAAGATCCGTTTCGCAAGCAACCTCCAAGGTATCCTTGCAATCGTTTCCCAGCTCATTCAAGGAAGGAGAGAAGGCTTCATCGCCAGCGATACTCCTTCCCGAGCCGTGATGCTCAAGATCCATTGCTACCGCTAGCTCCTTCTCAAACAGCAGTTGTTCAACAAGAGCAAGACGATGACTTGCATGAGTCTGATCTCGACGACGTCGTGCAAGAAGTAGTCCAGATCATGAAAGATAGGGCAAGCTACAAGAAGCCCTATCGGCCGACCGATCAGAGGTCTAGAAACTCAGAGCCTTATTATGAATTCCACAAAGAGTCAGGTCATCGAACAGAAGACTGCCGAGCATTCCGCCAGCTTGTGCAAAGGATGCTCCGGCAGGGCAAGATGCATGACCTGCTTCCTAAAGAAGATCGCCCTGATCCGTCAACTTCAAAGGGCAAAGAAATTTCAGATGTTCCTTGCTCCTCAAGGGGAGTGAACCACGTCGCAGAGCCTCCTCTCCTCGTTGTTAACCAAGAAGTCGAATGCTTCGATGCCAACGACGAGGGCATACTGGGAAGGCTATTCTAAACTAGCAAGGACTTCACAGTCCTCCAAAGAGATGGACTTCACAGTCCTCCAGAGCTCCTTGCAACCTACAGGGGTTATCTCAACCCTTACTCTCTCTCCTTTTCAAACATTTTCATTACAACACTTCTCAGTGTTCTTTTACTGCTTTTCTGCAAAGCTTTTATTCAGGAATCCCGTACTGACACAGTTCCCTTTTTGTTGCCCCTCCCTCTTCTTCTCTCTCTCTCTGGGATCAGTACGCCAATGAGATTTCGCCGAGTCTGAAACGTTCCCTCCGTAGTTTGTTCTCGCACTACCGCTTCGACCACATATGGCGGGAGTATACCCATGTGTGTAGTGGGAGCAGTTCATCTACGACTATGGGCTTCAGGCTTAGGATCCTAGCCGGCATCTGACACAGAGTGTGTGCTAGGGGAGCCCCATGTGTTAGCTCTACTGTGCGTCTTATAGGAAACACTACGGTTAGGATGATCTTCGCTGGACAAGCAATGGCGATCAAGTGTAGCCTTGTCTCTTTGATCATCCTTCAACTGTGGTGGCCGAAGCACTCTCCGGTACCCTCGATCCGTGCCTCTAGGGTTCTCACAACTCCACTGATCAATACACAGACAATATAGGCCTCTTGGCGCAACCTGTCTCGTTGATCAGTGATGCTTGTGCCCAAGGCAAGAGAGCAGAGTTTCTAGCGATCCTTCTCAGGATCTTCCTTGCTTCTAGCGGTCCTTCTCAGGACCTTCCCATGCTTTTCTCTTCTGTGCCCTCCTTGAGGATGCGCGGCCAGCCCGCTTTGAGCAGGACCATACTCGGGATGACTTTCTCAGGCCAGTGATGCATAAGGCCCACGGGGAACACCTGTGGCAGCATTCAACCCTCTGTAGTCATTCCGAACATGGACCTCTTTTTCCTTTCCCCCCTCCTTGAGGATGCGCGGCAAGCCTGCTTTGAGTAGGACTATACTCGGGATGATTTTTCGGGCAAGTGATGCATAAGGCCCACGGGGAACACCTGTGGCAGCATTTAACCCACTTTAATCATTCCGGGTGTAGACCTTCTTTTCTCTCTTGCCTTCTTTCACAGGTGAACAGGTTAATCCAACCTACCAAAAGGATTTCCAGCAATCACTTTGCTCATGCTC
The DNA here is from genome assembly GCA_039583875.1 of Platanthera guangdongensis. Taxonomy (NCBI): domain Eukaryota; kingdom Viridiplantae; phylum Streptophyta; class Magnoliopsida; order Asparagales; family Orchidaceae; genus Platanthera; species Platanthera guangdongensis. The sequence continues at coordinate 362,630 of CM077164.1, forward strand.
ATCCTATATGAATTGCTTATTCAAAGCTCTATCGGATGATGACTCGCACTCTACCTATATAAGCTCTATTGCTCTCATCTCCTATACATTGTTTGCTCAAGTGCTATCAGCCATGCTATCGCAGTCCAGTCATATCTATCAGCAGTTAACACAGTTTATTGATCTGGGCTTCATAATAGTATTCATCAAGCACTCTTCTTGCTAATTGGTCATATCGGCCTTATCTTGTCAACAGTTAACAGTCTACAGTTAACACTTGCAAGCCTTCTCTTCACAGGTACTTGCAAGATATTTTCATGTCTTATTGGCTCCTAACTCCTCTTCTTGCAGAAATTAGCAAGCACCTGCAAGCCTCATCCAGGTACTTGCAGCTTATTTTTATATACGATACCTGTTCCTAACTCTCTTCTTGCAGAGATCAACAAACCCTTGCAAGTTTTTTCACAGGTACTTGCAAGTTACTCTCATGTTTTATGCCTGTTCCTAACTCTCTTCTTGCAGAGATCAGCAAAGACTTGCAGGTCCCTTTCAGGTACTTGCGAGTTATGTCTTTCTGTTTTCCTCACTCTTGTTTTGCAGAACATTTGCAGAAGACACGCTTTCTTTGTTTTGCAAAAGCAAATTCAGGTACACACTCGATGTGTCACCCCTACATGCTTATCCTAACTTTTCTTTTGCAGGAAAATAGACAGGAAGCACCAAGCTTCTAAGGAGAGTCTTCAGGTTCTGTCTCTCCTTGCTACTCTTCTCTCGTTGGGGTGGATCACGATTTTTGTGGGTCTCCAACTTTTTCGAAGTTCTTTTCGGAACTTGAAAAAGTGCGGGGATTATGTTAACCCAGAAATCGGCGATCCTTCCCAAGGTGGCCAGCTGGCTCATCGCGACCCATAGATTCTCCCTTTTGATCGCGATGAGCCCCAGCATAGGCGGACAGTTTCCTCTATCCACCTAGGTCTCCTAGCAACCGCGTGCCCTGCGGGACGGCGTGCTATTCCCATGGCTCACCCTTGCGGGACATGCGGTTGGGTCCGCTAATCATGCAGTACTTTTTCTTGCAGGAGTCCGCCAACAGCATTGCCAGGAGCGGCCTCCTATTTCGCCCAAGGGGCGGCGGTCTCCTACCGCCGTCCGCTGAGGCCGCCCACCAGGGGCGGCCTCCCTGCTGCCCGAGGGGCGGCGGCCTCCTGCCGCCGTCCGCCGAGGCCGCCCACCCGGGGCGGCCTCTGCCCGCCAGCCGGGCGGACTCCCCCTGGAGTCCGCCCAGGCCGCCCGCTAGGGGGCGGCCCCGGCATCCAGCCGGGCGGACTCCCCCCGGAGTCCGCCCAGGCCGCCCGCGAGGGGGCGGCCAGGCCCGCCGGGCGGACTCCCCCTGGAGTCCGCCCAGGCCGCCCGCTAGGGGGCGGCCCCGGCATCCAGCCGGGCGGACTCCCCCCGGAGTCCGCCCAGGCCGCCCGCGAGGGGGAGGCCAGGCCCGCCGGGCGGACTCCCCCTGGAGTCCGCCCAGGCCGCCCGCTAGGGGGCGGCCCCGGCATCCAGCCGGGCGGACTCCCCCCGGAGTCCGCCTAGGCCGCCCGCAAGGGGGCGGCCAGGCCTGCCGGGCGGACTCCCCCTGGAGTCCGCCCAGGCCGCCCGCTAGGGGGCGGCCCCGGCATCCAGCCGGGCGGACTCCCCCCGGAGTCCGCCCAGGCTGCCCGCAAGGGGGCGGCCAGGCCTGCCGGGCGGACTCCCCCTGGAGTCCGCCCAGGCCGCCCGCTAGGGGGCGGCCCCGGCATCCAGCCGGGCGGACTCCCCCCGGAGTCCGCCCAGGCCGCCCGCAAGGGGGCGGCCAGGCCTGCCGGGCGGACTCCCCCCGGAGTCCGCCCAGGCCGCCCGCTAGGGGGCGGCCTCCGGCCTGCCGGGCGGACTCCTCCCGGAGTCCGCCCAGGTCGCCCGCCAGGGGTGGCCTCCAGTTCTCTGCAGGTGGGTCCTTCCGCTCGCTTCATCGCTCAATAGTGGCGGACGCAAAAGCTCAGTCCGCGGAGTCTGCGCAGGTCGTCATGCTGATGTCACTGGGCCCCGCTTCTAGAAGAACTCCCCTGGGCCTATAAATAGCCCATGGTGCCTCTCATTCTGCATCGCTCCAGACGGTTCCTGGATCCTGGTGGTGGAGACAAGTCTTGCCAGCTGCCCCTGCGGACTCCGTTTTCCAGTCCGTCATCACCTCTCCAGCGAGCTCAGCGGACTCAGTTTTCTGTCCGCGCAGTCCTCCACAGCTCTTCAGCAGCTTTCCAGCAGACTCTGCAGACTCAGTTTCTCAGTCCTCCAGCAGCTGGCAGACTATTTTACTTAGTCTCTGGCAGCTTCTCTTCTCTGCTTTCTGGCAATTTCTTCTCTCTTAGCCGCCAGCTTCTCCTTGTACCCCTTTTAGTGATTTTGTTGTAAAGGTGTACTTGTAAGCTTGTAATCTCTAGCTTTTAATAAAAGGAAAGCCCGTCGCAGGAGTGACATTTAGGCCGCGGCGGGCGAAGTGTGTTGTTGCCGCTGCTAGCGGCCCCCTTCTTCTTCTTCTCTGCTCAGCAAGCCTTGCTCCTCTGCTCAGCAAGCCTTGCTCCTCTGCTCAGCAAGCCTTGCTCCTCTGCTCAGCAAGCTTCTTCTCTGCTCAGCCCAGCTCTTCTCGGCAACCAACCTGCAAGCACAACCGTCACATTAGCCGTCTGCTCGACAGCTCCTGGTCAACCTCCTTCTCCTCTCTTGATCAACCCGCTCTGTTGATCAAGCTTCTCTCCTCTATCCCCGCAACCCTCTTTGACAAGCCGTTTGCTCCACTCTCGAGCACTCAGAGGCTTCCTTCCTTTCCTCCTCTCCTCCTCTCCTAGCTTGTGAGACCGAACACCCCCTCCGTGTTAGCTGGCTGGTGCCCCGCGACGTTTCCGCGCATCAACAGCTGCGACGGGAGATGACCAGGGATCGCGATCGGGAGCAGGTTCGCGCATCGTCTCTGCTGAAGAACCCCGATCGGGTTTTTAGGGTTGCCACCTCCTCTCTCATAGACCTAATCCCCCTCAATTAACATATATTTATATACAATAAATGTATATTTATATATATATTTAGACCTAATCAACTTAAAGTCTTTACATATAAAATCTCCACACGCATTTATGAGTGCTCGCACATCCTCAAACGGGACTGTACCAAATCATCACCCATAACATACCCCTAGCTCGTTATCTGGGGAGGGTCCCACTTGACCGGGTACGAGGTTGTACATCCTTAGCTTGCACACCTTTTTCTCGTTGTCTGGTTCAATGAAACCTTCAGGCTGCAGAATATAGATCTCCTCTTCTAAGTTATTTTCCACTGAGAGTTGCCACTGCTCTTTATAGCTTCTTGATAGGACCCGGGGTCTGAGGATATCACCTGAAAGGTATTCTGACCTCTCTCCTTGCCCTTTCTCTGGCAATAGAGTACGGCTCCACTTCAGTTGGTTGCACAACATCAGCATCCTCCGAATCGGAGGAATCTTCATGATCATCAATTTTGTTGTTTCCTTCCAGCTCCACCTCAGGTGGTATTACTGGACTCTTCTCCACTTCTTTGGAATAAGACTGAGACTTCTTAAGCATAGAGGCCTCATTGAATTTGATGACGCGCTTCACCTCCACCTTCTTGGTTTCAGGGTTCTAGAGCTTGAACCCCTTCGTGCCGACCTTTCGGCCCAGATAAATGCACCTCTTGGACTTAGCATCGAGCTTTGTCCGTTCTGAGTCCTGCACTAGGGTGTACACAAGACAACCAAAGATGTGGATAACAGAGTGGTAAACCTGCTTACCTAACCAAACTTCCTATGGTGACTTCAGATCCAATGACATCGATGAAGACCGATTCACTAGATAGCATGTTGTATTGATTGCTTCGACCCAGAAAGATTTAGGTAGGCCAGCGAATAGACGCATAAATCGAGCTCTCTCTAACAGCGTCCTATTCATTCTTTCTGCAATGCTGTTTTGCTGCGGTGTGCCGGGAATAGTGAGATGGCGAGTGATGCCCTCCTAATTGCAGTATGCCTGAAACTCTGCTGAGATATATTCACCGTCATTGTCAGGTATTTCACTCTCTTTCTGGTCTGCTTCTCCACTTTCGTCATCCAGATTTTGAACTTCTCAAATACTTCAGATTTATGCTTCAGAAAGTAAATCCAGACCTTCCTTGAGATGTCGTCGATGAAGGTTACGAAGTATCTAGCGCCTCCAAGCGAAGGCTCTGGGGCAGGCCCCCAAACATCGGAGTGTATATACTCCAATGCTTGTTTACTCCGCTTTGTTTACGTTACGAACTTCACCTTGCACTACTTCCCGAGAACGCAGGTCTCGCAGAAGTCTAACTTGCACGTCTTAACCCATTTCAGTAGTCCCTTCTTGTGAAGCTCCAGCAGTCCTCTCTCGCTGATGTGGCCAAGCCTGGCATGCCACAGCAGAAACGAGTCCTCATCTGACGTTGCAGCAACTGCTGCATCACCGACAATTGTGGTGTCGATCAGTCTGTAGTGAGTACCAGAGCGCTCTCCTTTCATAACCACCAGAGCGCCTCTCTTGAGCTTCAGATATCCACCTTCGCCAATGTAAGAGTATCCAGCCGCCTCCAGAGTACTAAGGGAAATGAGACTCTTCCACAGATCAGACACGTACCTTACATCTGTAAGGGTTCTGATTGTTCTGTCGAACATTTTTATTCGGATGCTGCCGAACCCGTGCGTTTTGCATTCTGAGTCGTTTTCCATCAAAACACGACGGCCGTCACATTGCCTGAAGCTAGTAAATCATTCTATGTTCGGGCACATGTGATACGAGCATCCCATATCCATGATCCAAGATTTGGTGGAGTCGAGGGTAGATTGAACATGGAGTACGTCAGCATCGCTCTCTGGGTCTGAAGCCACAGCCTCCTGCTGTGGTGCCTAATTTGTCTCTTTTGCCTTTTTCTTCGGACAGTTGTTTTTTCAGTGCCCTTCTTCTTTGCAGTTGTGGCACTGGTTCTTCTTGTCCCTAGACTTGGACCTAGGTTGATTGGCTTTCTTCCCTCTGTCTCTCGATCTCCCTCTGACCGGTTATTTGTTCTTTACGAACAAGCCCTCGCTGGTGCTGGGGCCCGGTTTGCTCATTGTTTCATTTGAGAGCAACGTCGTCATCACCTCCTCCATCCTAAAAATGTCCTTTCCGTGGAGGATGGTGGTGACCAAATGGTCATAGGACTTTGGTAGAGATGATAGTAATAAAAGAGCCTGGTCTTCTTCTTCGACCTTCACGTCCATACTCTGCAGCTGAGATATGTGTTTGTTGAACGCATTCATGTGCTCTAGCAACTGCTGCTCTAGGACATCCTCAGACTATACAATTGTTTCTTCACGTAGAGCTTATTCATGAGAGACTTAGACATGTATAGTTCCTCTAATCTCTTACATAGGTCTTCTGTAGTATCAGCATTAACTACGTTATATATGACCTCATCGGCTAGACTTAACTGAATCGTGCTGATGACCTTTAGATCCAGTTCTTCTCATTCGTCATCCTTCTTTTCGGATTTCTCCTTGCCTATTGAGATTAAATTATCCAGCAGGTCATGTGTATGTGGGACCGTGTTTGGCTTACCCGCCGCATTTCAGGTCTGGGTGTTGACCCCGGTGGGCCCCTCTGGCGGAATATCCCTGCGGGGCTGTGGTTGGGGTTATTCCCACACCGCCTGCAGCTTTCTCCCCTCCGTGTTCATGTATCTCGCCACCCTTCATCTCAATACTTGGGTTTTGAGATGAACTGTTGGGTTGACGGGTTCTTTCATGGTATCAGAGCCAGGTTGTCCTGCTGCGGGGGTGTGCTGAGATTAAATTATCCAGCAGGTCACGTGTATGTGGGACCGTGTTTGGCTTACCCACCGCATTTCAGGTCTGGGTGTTGACCCCGATGGCCCCCTTTGGCGGAATATCCCTGCGGGCCCGTGGTTGGGGTTAATCTCACACCGCCTGCAGGTTTCTCCCCTTCGTGTTCATGTACCCCGCCACCCTTCATCTCAATATTTGGATTTTGAGATGAACTGATGGGTTGCCGGGTTCTTTCATTGTCAATGAACGCCTTGTGGAGATCTTGCTGAACGAGAACCACCTTGATCTGTTTTTGCCATAAATCGAAATAGATCTTGTCGTCGTACTTGAAAATCTCGAATTTTGTTGTCATTGTTATGCTCACAGAGCTACTGGGCAATTTGAATAATGTTCACGGAACAGGTCTGAGAAGATAGGGAGCAGACCGATGTCGTCATCTACCGTTGACACAGATCTAAAACTGGAACGTCCAGACGATCACCCCCGCGAAACCTCCCTCTGATATCAATTGTTATGCAATTGGTTCGAGTACCGCGGTAGTACAGCGGAATAAATGGAGCAAAACAATCGGCAAAATAAATAACAGAACGAGATTTCAAGAACACAGACGACAAACAAATATACGTGGTTCGGAGAGGAGCTCCTACGTCCACGGGAAGAGCGCGCCGGAAAAGATCCAGTATAAAATGAGGAGTTACAGATTACAACAGAGACTGTAAAGGTCGAGTAGTGAAGAGAAAATCGAAAAGCTGAAAAGGACTATCATCGGGCAATAGTGATGTCGTTGGGCGACAGTGGTGCTGTTCTTCTTGTCTGCTGGAATCACCTCTGCACGCCTGAAGCCGAGGTTACCCGACTGGATCTCTGCGCTGCCGCCGTCTGGAACCACTACAGGAAGCCAGACGCCGGGACAAGCCTGGCTTGGTGTCAATCTGACTGGATCCGACCGGATGCCGCCTCCGTTAGCTCCGCTTGGAGTCGCCGCCCCATGTCGCAACACGCCAGCTGCCGTCGCAGCACCCGAGCCTCCTGCACCGACAAGATCAAGCCCGATAGCCTCTCACAAAAACTGCTTTATTTCTCTTTGGTTGCGCAGATGATTCGGCTAGGGGGGAGGCTCCTATGTATAATAGGATGAAGACAGTATCTTCTAATAAATAGGAGATAATACTTAGTCAAATTAGGCTCAGCCTAAATAGGAGAAACATCGCAGAATAAATGCCCTCCTCTCAATGATATTCCAAAAATAGGATTCGCTCTATTTGGAATCATAGAGGAACACAGATCGTTGAGATAGCACGATCTCAACAACAACTGCCGAACTCGGCGGACAAGGAATACAGCCTGCATGACCAGACAGACACTGCTCTAGTCCGCACACTTTGCGGACACAGCTCCAGTCCGCATTCACCATGCTCGGAACCAATCATAAGACAACTACTGCCGAGCTTGGTGGACTGAGAAGCAGTCCGTCATTAACCGCGTGATCTCCCCGGACCGAGCTAACATGGACTTGGTTCAGAACCAACCAAGTCCATTCCACCATCTACAAGGGCCAGTCTGGACTTACTGGCGGACACATGCACCAGTCTGGAAATCTCGACGAAGTCCATCACCTGTCCGCTCTAATCGGCAAACCTTACGACTTCCGCCAGCCGCACCACCAGAGCTAGACCAAAGCATCTGTCATGCCGGCCTGCCGAACTCCAGCCCAGTCTGCATCTTGCCGGACTCCTCGGATAATGAAGCTATCCGTCCGGTTATCTTCTGGGAACAAACTATCTGCTGAGCATAAGCCGGCCTGGCTTGCCGCCACCTCTGTTCGCACAGACTGCGCGAACAGACCGCCTATGCCGCTAAGGAACAAGCCGACTGAAACAACTCTGCCGACCTGGCTAACCGCCAGTCATGTCCGCATAGACCATGCAGACAGGTCGCTCAGGTTACCCAATCACCCACTTTTACTTCACCATTTTCAAGAGGAATCGGATGAACATGTAAAAGAAATGAGGAGGAGATTATTTTCACCAGCAAAATGATGTCACCGAGTTGGCTCACAGGACTCAAGAATCTCTCAAAAACAGAAGATATGGGATTGAATAAGATCCTTGGTAGCAGTGGGATTGCATAGGCTTCTACAATTGTGAAGTGACTGCAGCGACGGTTGTCCTGCCCGTCAATCTATCCATCCATCTCTCTCTCTATCTCTGTCTCTCGGCAGCTGAAAGTTAAAGCAAAGGCTTGTTGTAGCTGGCCAGCTATAAAAGAGGCAGTAGCAGCAGAAGCTGCAGAGGTCTTCTTCTTGTATCCAGCAGACGATCCCTCATTCCATTAATTCAACTTTTAACTCACTCCGGGTTATAATCATGGTTTAAGGTCGGGTTTTAATTAATAAAGGCAGGGGGGGGGGGGGGGTGTAGCCAGAGAAAGTAGAGGGGAGGGGAGGGGAGGAAGAAAGCTAAAATCAATGTGTCCCACTCAGAACGCGGATCCCTATGGATGGATGGTTGGGGTATTGAGATCATCCCACTTGTATTTGCTTCGTGGAGCTCTCATTCTTTTTGTTTAGTTTGGAGGGCACAACCTCCCTGCTTTGTTTTTTCCCTTGTTATTTATTAGAGAGGAAAAAGAAGAAGAAGCACTACTTACTACAAGAGGCAGAGAAGAAGCAAGCAGCTCCATCGCCCCCTTTCTCTTTATTATATATTATTATCATACCAAGTACCATCCATATACAAGTAACACACCCCTGCCGCGGGCATTAGCAGCTCTCCTCCTCCTCCGATCCTCTTTTCCTCCTTCCTGGGAGCTAGGATGCGCATGCATTGTTGAAAAATAGCCCAACGCCCGAATGTCCCATTCATTCATGTTTTTAAATGATGATGATCATCATTGAGCTGCTTCCTCTCTTAATCCCATCATCATCATCATCGTCTCTTCTAATTCCTAGCTAGATTCTTTAATTTGCTGGCTCCAGAAAACAAAAGAAAAGAAACTCGATGAAACCAATGAGCGGTGGTGGCAGCAATAACTGGCTGGCTTTCTCTCTTTCCTCTGATATGAAGGTGGAGGGGGTCTCTGGTGCAGAGCAGCATCAGCAGCAGCAGGACCACCACCATCACGGCCAGCACCACCACCAATCTGGAGCAGAAGCAGGGGCTGGCGTGTCCAACGGAGTACCGGGCAGCTTCTACCTCACCGCCTCCCATCTGAATAGCCACGACGTCAGCATGTGCTACGGTGGTGTCGAGGATATGGCGGGCGGCATGATGTACTCGGAGCTCTCTGTGATGCCCCTCAAGTCCGATGGTTCTCTCTGCATTATGGAAGCCCTGAGCAGATCTCAGCAACAAGCAGGTCCCCCACGCTTCTCTTTTATGCATGTCTTTCTTTATCTGTCATGCTATATATCCCTCTTCCTGCTTCGGCCACTGAAATTTCAAACAAGGGGGAGGAATTCCTCCTTTAATACAAAATACAAAAAAAAAAAAAAAAATCTAATGTGCAACCCGTTGTGCAGGTGGAATGGTTCTGGCATCCCCATCCCCAAAACTAGAAGATTTCTTAGGCGGTGGTCCAAATATGGGGGCCCATCATCATCATCACCATCATCATCAGTATGGGAGCCATGAAAGAGAGGCAATGGCTTTGAGCTTGGACAGCATGTACTACCATCACCATCAAAACCAAGAGCCCAAGGCCGCTAATAGGGGAGACCACCACCACTCTCTGGAGCTTCTCCAGCAACCCTTTAGGCAGCATGGCTCATACTTCCAGCCGCTGCACGAAGGGATGTGTTCTGCATTAACAAGCGGCCATGATCAGATGTATCCATCCCCGTTGATGGCGGAGGAGGAAGTGGAGGAACACCACCAGCAGCAGCAGCATAATATGTCTGATCACGGGTACCAGAGCTTGAAGAACTGGGCGGCCAGGCACTATACTAATGGAGGGATAAATGTCATGATGGGAGGTAGTGATGAAGCTGGAATGGGATCTGCACCTTCCGTCTCTGCAATCGGTTATGGGGATTTGCATTCGCTGAGCTTGTCCATGAGCCCCGGGTCTCAGTCGAGCTGCGTCACTACTCCGCGGCAGCAGCAGAAGCAGCATCATCATCTCTCTTGCATCGGGCCTTCTGATTGTATGGCTCTGGATCATCATGGCGGCTCCAAGAAGAGAATTGCAGGGAAGGGGGTGCAGGAGAAACAGCAGCCTGTTCACAGGAAGAGTATAGATACCTTCGGCCAGAGAACCTCCCAGTATAGAGGTGTTACTAGGTTCGTGTTTTTTCACTTTTCTTTACATTTAATTATCTTTTTCTCTTCTTCCTCCAACGCCGCAGCCACCATCACCACCACGAATGGTTCCCTCTTCTTTCTTCATTCAAACAAACGGTTTTTGTTCTTCGCCCCGATTCTCCCTTTTTCGGGACATGTTTCTGCCCTGCCCTATTCACATTTTATAAATATATCTATATATATATATATATGAAAAACACAAAACGGCACGGAAACAAGTTCAATAAATCGGCCAACAAAGTGTTCAAAATGTGTAATTTGTTAATTCCTGCATCCGCATTAGAAGGATTAATAGGGCTCGCATCTCATGTCATGTCATGTGGTCTTTTATTTTGATATATTGGGCTCTCAACAGCCATTTATTTTCATTAGTGGAGTGGGTTAATAGTGAATGTGCAGGCATAGGTGGACTGGGAGGTACGAAGCGCACCTTTGGGATAACAGCTGCAAGAAGGAAGGCCAAACCAGAAAAGGGAGACAAGGTCGGTTGTACAATTGCTATCTCGTTTCCTACTCTCTGTTTTTGTTTTTCCGGTGCTTTGCTTCCATAACTAATTGATATGTATTCTGGCATAACACTATGCTATCGTTCGTTGAACATCTTCGCCTGCAGTATACCTGGGTAGGTCTCTCTAGTTACCTATGTATTCCTTCATTTCTCTCTGAGAAATTTTATATGGACTGAGTTTCTTCATTCGATGCTATTAGGGGGTTATGATATGGAAGATAAAGCTGCAAGATCTTATGACTTGGCCGCCCTCAAATATTGGGGCCCTTCCACTCATATAAACTTCAATGTAATGTTCTAATCATTTCATGCCGGCCTTTTTTTTTGAGTTCTCTCTATTCTACAACTTGCTTTTGATTTTAACGCTCCTCTTTTTTTTTAAAAAAAAAACGGCTGCAGCTGGAGAATTATCAGGAGGAGCTGGAAGAGATGAAGAACATGACAAGACAGGAATATGTAGCCCATCTGAGGAGGTAATGTTTCGCGAGCACTTTTATATACACTTGCCTCCATCTCTTTGTTGACTCAATGGGAGATGCTGCTGCTTCTTCCTTCCCTCCTCTTTATTAATGCTTGTGCTTTCTTTGTATCTTACAGGAAAAGCAGTGGTTTCTCTAGGGGAGCTTCTATGTACCGAGGAGTCACAAGGTATATGTTGTCCTTGTTTAATTAAAGCATAGAGAAATGAGTTAACTTGGTCATTCCGATGTTGCCTAGTCTGTAATTGTTATTTCCGGTTTTGTTTGTTTGTTTGTTTGTTTGCAGGCATCATCAACACGGTAGATGGCAGGCTAGAATCGGCCGAGTCGCAGGAAACAAAGATCTTTATCTTGGAACCTTCAGTAAGAACCTACTTCTGCTCAGCTTTCGAATGTGTAGGGTTTTTCATGTTTCGTGTGAAAGGATGTTCTGTTAGAATCAAGGTTGTCAGGATCCCTACATTTTGAAGTAGGAGAGGATCCTTTACAAAATCAGGATTGATTTACAACATCTATTGTAGGATCGTAATCCTAACAATCTTGGTTAGAATCATAGTCTGCTCAAAATTATACTCTTTTAATTATCTGACGGGGAGTGTATCATTCATGCATGGAGTTCAGATTAACTAGGATGATCCCACCTGTTCATCACAACTTAAACTTAGGAAGGATCATAATTAATTAGTTGGAGAGCTAGCTTGGTTCATCCTTTGAAAATTCTTTGAATTAATCCTGTGTCGTCAGGTACTCAGGAAGAAGCTGCGGAAGCATACGACATTGCTGCGATTAAATTCCGCGGTGCCAATGCTGTAACAAACTTTGACATAACAAGGTATGATGTGGAGAAGATCATTGCGAGCAATACTCTGCTGTCTGGCGAGCATGCCAGGAAGAACAAAGCAACAGCATGCAGTGATCCCCCATTGAATGTTCAGGACTGCGGCAGAGAGCTTGATCTAACCGCTGATCAAGACAACAGCGGAGGAGGCGGCGGCGGCGGCGGTTCCGATTGGAAGATGGTGCTGTACCAATCACCCCAGCACAATGTCTCTGATTCCCTTAACGAAAGGCCGATGCTCCACGGTCTCTTCGGCATGGAAGCTGCTGGTCTCACCCAGGGTGGTATCCACGATGATTCTGGCAAACAAGCCGGCCGCATGCGCCCTTCTAACCGTTCACCTTCATTCGCTGGATTGAGCGGCTTACGGCTGGAAAAAAGCCCCGATCGAACCGGTCTATCGATGCTCTACTCAAAGGCATCGCCGAAGCTGATCAGCCCTGCTCCATGGCCATCGTTGCCGCGGATTGGGGGCATGCCAGTTTTTGCAGGATGGAGTGATGTTTGATGAAAGACAGGCGCCTGTGTTGGTTTTCAGTTTTGGGTTGTGCCCAGGATGTTGTTGTTGTTGTTGTTGTTGTTAAAGGAACTAGAATAGAATGGGATCAAGTGAGTTGAAGGAAAGAACTAAAATAGAAAGGGGGCTACTTTTTGTTCTTAACAAGCGCGTTAAAGGAAATTCTCTACTCCTCTACTCCTCTAATTAAATATATTATTCAAATCTTCTTCTGGCCTCCTCATCTTCCTAATTCCTGCTCTTGTTCCCATGCATAAATCAAAGGTAGTCTTCAAAGATTAAAATTAGAATCATAAGGGTTTAGGAAATAACATTTTTTAAAAAGATTTTTAATTACTTGATGCGGTAATTAAAGTGTATCTTTTATTACATGATTCCTGTTACAAGATATAATCATCATTTATATGGAGATATTTTAGAGTTGCAAATAAAGCTTAAATTATCATATTATTGAGAAAAGGATGCATGGAGCAGTTTTTAGTTCCCACACCCTTCTCCAAAGCATATCAAAATTCTCGCCATTTCACATGAAATGAATCCACTTCATTTTTTACTATCCAGGTGGAGATTCATCTCAATCCAACCTTTCATATTAATTGGGTTATTAAATATTTATTTATATATGACCAAATTGTGTAACCTTTTCTGAATTCGCCATTTCCAATGCCTCCCAGGCGGTGGTTGTATTGGGGTCCGGGGGTGGTGCAGTGCCGGAAATGCACTGCACCGTGCAGTGCGCGAGATCTGACGGGTGTAAGTGCATCTCCGCTCGCGCCGAGATCCGTGCACACTTTGATCTCTCGCGTACTGCTTTGAGATATGTGCGCTGAGATGTGCACGCATCTCAATGCACTCGCATCTATTAGATTGCACTTTACGGAAAAGTGCAGCGGATCTCGTCCGTCCGATTTCCTGCACTTTACCTCCCCCGGACCCGTTGTATTGAGATTACTTCGGCTTCCATTGACGCGGCATTTTTGCCGGCCGTTTGGGGGCAAATGCTGTCGGACGCCGGGTAATTAAATGCCATCCGAAGGTGTTTGTTCCGTTTCCCTGCCGTGCCCTGAAAAACAGCGCAATCCGCTCCATTTCGACCCGAGCTCCCCGCCCCAAGTTCAAAAGTCGCAGGAGGAACTGCCGGGTGAGCCGCCGCCGCACCAAATAAAATCTTAATCTTCACCGTAAAACGAATAGTATTCATTTCATTTGAAATGAAAAAGATCATATCCAATAATAGCCCTAGACAACTTTTTTGTGCGTGAAAAACAAATTTTCAAAGGTGTACACAAAATAAAATTTAAGTTGATTTTTTTATTTTAATTTAACAAAGACTTTATTGAGAAAAATGGAAGGAATAAAATATAGGGAGTTGTTATGGGCACCGCTGTTGTTTTGATGTCCAAACCGGACCGGTCCAGCGGGATCAGTTCGGTTATTTCTTTTATTGGTTTATATATATATACAGGAGATCCCAATTCCATTCTAACCTAATCGAGAAAGCCGATCGATCGGGAGGAAGAAATCGAGCGAAAGAGGAGAAGCGGCGGCATCGGGGGGGGGGGGGGGGGGGGGGGGCTTCGGGACCCGATCGAGCAGCGACAGCAGGGATCGAGCGGCGGAGGCGACGACTTCTTATCCGACAAGGATCAGCGGCGGATTCGGGAGGAGATCCGGAGCGGCGGCAAGGGCCCGATCTTGGGCAGCTGAGGGCTTCTTCTCCGGCGACAGCGGCGCAGCGACAAGCCCGGTCTAGGTCTTCTTCTCCGACGACAACGGCGCAGCGGCAAGCCCGGTCTAGGGCTTCTTCTCCGGCGACAGCGACAGCAGGAGATCGGCCCGATCTAGGGCTACGTAGGTCCGACGATCCTTGGGATCCGGTGGTGGCAAGATTGGGCAGAGGCGGTTTCTTCTCCGACGACATCGGGGATCAAGATCCAGCGACGGCGGGCTTGTTCTCCGGCAGCGTCAAGATCAGCAGAGGCGTTTCCTTCTTCTTCGGCGACATCAGGCTGCGGCGGTCTCTCGCCGGTGGCGTCTAGGGGAGAAAAAGGGGGTTGCGACACCGATCAGAGGGGGAGGGCAGCAGTGCCTCGGGGAGTTTTCTTCCCTCTTTTTCTTTGTTGTTCTTTATTTCCTATTCTAGGTTAGTGTCGATCCGTTGAGAATCGTTGAGGGCTTGTGTTGTAATCGGATATTTTTTGATTAGTGGATCCGGCGCGCTCTCCCCGTGGATGTAGGAGCTTAACTCCGAACCACGTAAATATCTTGTGTTTGTGGTGTTTTGGAATCTCGAATTTTTGTTTTGTTTGGTGTGCGCCACTATTTACTCAAAAGTTGCTTCCGTTGCTATTATCCGCGACGAGTTCCGTACTCGCGGGCCGGTGCCAATTGCACAACAATTGGTATCAAAGCGAGGTTCGTTCTTCGGACCAGTGAGCAAATTCAATGGCGGCCAAATTCGAGATTCCAAAATACGATGACAAGATTGATTTCGGCCCTTGGCAAAAGCGCATAAAGGCCGTACTCGTACAGTAGGGACTTCACAAGGCACTCCTTGGACAGGAGAATGCCAAGGTGAAGGACGATGACGATGGGGATAAGTTGGATATCAAGACCATCAGCACCATACAACTGTACTTGACAGATGAGGTCATGTACAATGTAGTCGAGGCGCTGACTACAACGGATCTATGGAAAAGGCTCCAAGAGCTTTATATGTCCAAATCGCTTACGAATAAGCTATACATTAATAAACAATTATATATCTTAAGGATGTCTGAGGGAACGCAGTTGTTGGACCATATGAATGTGTTCAACAAGCTAGTATCCCAGCTGCGGAGTATGGATGTGAAGGTCGAGGAGGAAGACCAGGCTCTTCTCCTCTTGTCCTCACTCCCGAGGCTGTTCGATCATTTAGTCACCACCATCTTGTATAGGAAGGATACCCTTAAGATGGAGGAAGTGGTGACGATGCTTCTTTCAAATGAGAAGAGAAGTGGTTTTGGATCGAGGGCGAGCGAGGGTCTGCTCGTGAAGAGCAGAGACCCATCCCGAGAGAGATCGAAGGAGCGAGGCAAGAAAGACTCTCGACCCAGATCGAAGTC
The DNA here is from genome assembly GCA_039583875.1 of Platanthera guangdongensis. Lineage (NCBI taxonomy): Eukaryota > Viridiplantae > Streptophyta > Magnoliopsida > Asparagales > Orchidaceae > Platanthera > Platanthera guangdongensis. The sequence goes on from CM077164.1 coordinate 378,231, forward strand.
CAGAGGCAAGAACAATAAATGCCACTTCTACAAGGAGGAGGGGCATTGGAAGGTGAACTGCCTAAGAGGAAACTCAAGGGGAAAGCACCTGAGCCTCAGCAGGCTGCTATAGCAGCCGGGTACGATAGCGATGCAGATGTTTTGCACGTGTCACAGAGTCATGAGATCACGGACGACTGGATCATGGACACTGGATGTTCATACCACATGTGCCCATGTAGAGAGTGGTTTACCACTTTCAAGGAGTGTGATGGTGGTCGGGTCCTGATGGGAAACAACTCTGAGTGCAGGACTATGGGGATCGGGACTATCCAGATTAGAATGTTCGGTGAAGCGATTCAGACACTCGCTGATGTGAGGTATGTGCCTGACCTAAGGAAGAGCTTGATCTCCTTAGGTACCTTAGAGGCAGCCGGGTATTCCTATACCGGCGAGGGAGGATTTATCAGGGTGAAGAGAGGCGCGCTAGTAGTCATGAAGGGGGAGCGTACTGATACACTTTACAGGTTGATAGGCACCACGATAGCTGGTGATGCGGCCGTTGTCGCGATGTCTGATGAGGATACCTCTGCGCTGTGGCATGCTAGACTTGGCCACATGAGTGAGAGAGGTCTCGTAGAGCTGCATAGGAGAGGACACCTGAAGGGAGTCAAAACATGCACACTTGACTTTTGTGAGACCCACATTCTTGGAAAGCAGCACAAGGTCAAGTTTATGACATCGAGTCGGCGCAGTAAGGACGTCTTAGAGTATATACACTCGGATGTATGGGGCCAGCCTCTGTGCCGTCACTTGGAGGTGCAAGTTATTTCGTGACATTCATCGACGATTACTTCAGGAAGGTTTGGATCTACTTCCTCAAACAAAAATCTGAAGTGTTTGAGATGTTCAAGATCTGGAAGACACAGGTGGAGAACCAGATGGGAAAGAGGGTGAAGTAACTGAGATCCGACAACGGTGGCGAATACACATCGTCGGAGTTTTAGGGGTATTGTGATCAGGAGGATATCACTAGGCACCTCACCATCCCTGGCACGCCGCAGCAGAACGACGTTGCCGAAAGGATGAATAGGACGCTTTTAGAGAGGGCCAGGTGCATGCGTCTATACGCAGACCTGCCCAAGCCCTTCTGGGCTGAGGCGGTGAGCACTGAACTGTATCTAGTGAATCTATCTCCATCGATGTCACTAGATTTAAAGTGCCCACAGGAAGTATGGTCAGGTACGCCAGTCACATATTCTGACATCTATATCTTCGGTTGTCCTGTATACACCCTGATGCCGGACACAGAGCGAACGAAGCTTGATGCTAAGTCCAGGAAGTGCATTTACTTGGGTCGAAAGACCGGCACCAAAGGATTCAAGTTGTGGAATCCCGAGACGAAAAAGACTGAGGTGAGGCGCGATGTGGTGTTTGATGAGGCTTCCATATTGAAGAAGTCTCAGCCCCAAGCGAAGGAGGTGGAGAAGACTCCGAGTCCACCAGTGGAGGTGGAGCTCGAGAGTAGTAGCAGAGCTGCAGATCGGGGAGTGGAGCATGAGGGCACTAACAAGACCGATCATCGGGATGATTCATCTGAATCTGATGGATCTAACACTGTACAGCCCGCTCAGGAGGAGTCGTATACGATTTCTAGGGGAAGGGCTAGGCGGGAGGTCAGAGTGCCTCTCAGGCTACAGGATTCTGTAGCATACGCTTTCCAGATTATCTCCTCCGACCCTAGATCCTACAAGGAAGCCATCGAGAGCAAGGAAAGATCTCAGTGGATGGCGGCCATGGAGGAAGAGATCGAGTCACTCCACAAGAATAGAACTTGAGAGCTGATGTATCTCCTGAAAGGAGCTAAGGCGATTAGCTCCAAATGGGTATTCCGGAAGAAGGAGTCTACTTCCGGGAAGGACCCCTGGAGATACATGGCCAGGTTCATCGCGAAAGGCTTTGCGCAAAAGAAAGGCATAGATTTCGATGAAATTTTTTCGTCTGTCGTAAAATATTGCTCCATTAGGTTATTGCTCGCTTTAGTGGTACTGCACGATATGGAGTTGGAGCAATTGGACGTGAAGACTGCATTTCTTCACGGGATCCTAGATGAGGTGATCTATATATTGCAGCCTGAGGGGTTTGTGAAACCCGGCAATGAAAAGAAGGTGTGCAAGATTAGAGCATCTCTCTACAGCTTGAAGCAATCACCGAGGATGTGGAACCGGAGGTTCGATGTATTCATGGCTTCATTGGGGTTCACCAGGAGTCAGTAAGACACTTGTGTGTATTTTAGATTCCTTGCGAATAGGGATATCTTAATTCTGATGTTGTACGTCGATGACATGTTAATCGCGTGCAAATCAGCCCAGGAGATCTCCTTATTAAAGGAGAAGCTGCGCTCTGAGTTCGAGATGACAGATCTCGGACATGCGTGGAAGATCCTTGGGATGGAGATTCGTCGAGACAGAGAGCGCGACATGCTCTGGTTATCTCAAACTGGGTATATTAAGAAGGTATTGGAGAAATTCAGTATGAGTGACTCCAAGGCTGTCTCAACCCCCTTGGGATATCATTTTCGGTTATCGTCCATCCAGTGCCCTACCACTGAGAAGGGATGACATGAGATGCTGAGTGTACCGTATGCGAATGCGGTGGGGGTGCCTGATGTATGCGATGATCTGCACTAGACCAGACATCGCTCAGGCAGTGAGCGTCATGAGCAGATATATGGCAAATCTAGGGCGACAGCATTGGGAAGCTGTCAAATGGATTTTGCGATATCTGAACGGGACACCCAACGTTGGATTACTCTTCAGGAAGAGTGATGTTGCGGGTGTGTTAGAGGGCTATGTAGATTCTGACTACGCGGGTGACCTAGATAGAAGGAGATCCACCACTGGATACAATTTTCTTCTAGGTGGAGGTCCCATAAGTTGGAAGGCTACTTTGCAGGATATAGTCACTCTGTCCACTACAGAGACGGAGTATATCGCTGCGGTGGAGGCCGCAAAGGAAGCCATTTGGCTTAAGGGTCTCACCGCAGAGCTGCAGGTTTCTCAGGATGCTGTGAAGCTTCATTGTGATAGTCAGAGTGCTATCTGTCTTGCTAAAGACCCGGTCTACCACGCAAGGACCAAGCACATTGACGTTTGCTCACAAGTTGAGGGAGTTTGTCGGAGTAGGGGACATTCAGTTGCTGAAAGTCCCGACCGAGAAAAACATAGCGGATATGTTGACCAAGCCTCTGACCGGAATCAAGTTCAAGCATTGCTTGGACTTGGCTCATATTGGCTCATGCTGATCGTACCGGCCCCAGGGAGAGGGGGCTTGTAGTCGCCAGTAGAGGTCTGTGTGTTATAGGCGGTTTTAGTGTTCGTGGAGCATCAAGGTGGAGATTGTTGTTTTGATGTCCAAACCGGACCGAGGATCAACGACGGCTTCTTATCCGACGAGGATCAGCGGCGGATTCGGGAGGAGATCCGGAGCGGCGGCAAGGGCCCGATCTTGGGCAGCTGAGGGCTTCTTCTCCGGCGACAGCGGCGTAGCGGCAAGCCCGGTCTAGGTCTTCTTCTCCGGCGATAGCGGCGTAGCGGCAAGCCCGATCTAGGGCTTCTTCTCTGGCGACAGTGACAATAGGAGATCGGCCTGATCTAGGGCTACGTAGGTCCGGCGATCCTTGGGATCCGGTGGTGGCAAGATTGGGCAGAGGCAGTTTCTTCTCCGGCGACATCAGGGATCAAGATCCAGCGACGGCGGGCTTCTTCTCCAGCAGCGGCAAGATCGGCAGAGGCGTTTCCTTCTTCTCCGGCGACATCAGGCTGCGGCGGTCTCTCGCCGGCAACGTCTAGGGGAGAAAAAGGGGGCTGCGACACCGATCAGAGGGGGAGGGCAGCAATGCCTAGAGGAGTTTTCTTCCCTCTTTTTCTTTGTTGTTCTTTATTTCCTATTCTAAGTTAGTGTCGATCTGTTGAGGATCGTTGAGTGTCTGTGTTGTAATCAAATATTTTTTGATTAGTGGATCCGTCGCGCTCTCCCCGTTGATGTAGGACCTTAACTCCGAACCACGTAAATCTCTTGTGTTTGTGGTGTTTTGGAATCTCGTATTTTTGTTTTGTTTGGTGCACGCCACTATTTGCTTAAAAGTTGCTTCCGTTGCTATTGTCCGCGACGAGTTCTGTACTCGCGGGCCGGTGCCAATTGCACAACACACTGCAGTTTTGGCCAGACGCACCGTACTTTCTCCTAATTTTTCGCGTATTTTGAAAATACGTCTTGTACGTGCATTTTTTAAAAAAAAATGTTCATCACGTAAGTTGTAGATCTACAACTTTCGTGTTGAACAATTTTCCTAAAAATGCACGTACAAAACGTATTTCTAAAAGACGCAAAACTTGGACGTATTTCCAAAGTATGTCTTGTGCATGAATTTTTAGGAAATGTGTTCAACACTACAACTTTCGGGTAGAACACTTTTCCTAAAAATACATGAAAAAGACGTATTTCCAAAAGGCGCAAAAAATTAAGAGAAAGTACGATGCGTTTAGTTAAAACTACAGTGTCGTTAAAGTTGAATTTAAATATATTTTGAAAATATATATCAAGTGATTGAATATGTGTTTTATTGTAAGAACATGATCGTATTATTTAATAAATATGTGCTTATTTTCATTTTAATAATATATAAGTTCTTAAGTTACCTCTCGGCCTCATTTGGTGCGGGCCGTGCGGCGGTGGTGGCAAAAATTGGCGTTTGGGAAGTGAGCTTCGGGAACCGATTGGGGAGATGGGAGTCCAAGAAGCTCCATTTGCGGGGCTATTCCGTTTTACTGCCGGAGCAGAAGGATCCGGCGGTATTTGCTCCAAATGCGGGTGTGAAAAGGCTCCGCAACTAGTAGGTAACATTTTTTTATAAAATAAGTATAAAATAAATTTGTATAAAATAAGATCTCGCCACTAGTGAGGTAACATTTTTTATTGTCAAATAGATTCCGTAAATGGCTTGCATGCCTGCCACCTGTAACTCCACTTGGCAAAATTATATCATTTCGAGAAAAGTAGAAAGCACGATCTTGTACATTAATGCTTTTTCAAGTTTGAGGAGTGTGGCCACCGGAAAGTTTATTTGTATATTACATGGATATCGGCTCTATCCTTAGCTCAGTTTTGATCATATCTTAAGGGTCTGTTTGGCGTGTAGGTATTGACTTTTTGTAATTGGTTTTGATCAGAAAATCAATATCTGCAGGAATTAATTTTGTGCAGAAAATCAATTATGTTGTTCGGCTGTACGATGATATTCAGTGAACATAATTGACATTGATATGCAAAAGTTGTTCGGCTCCACACTGGAATTGGTTTTCTAAACTTCAAAATTTTCAAATTTAAACAGCTTTAAATTTAAACAGTTTTATATTACGTAGAATGTATTTATCTTCCACATCAACCGGGTTTCTGGGAATGAATTCCATAACTACCACAGCTGCGTCATAAGCATCACCAACAACTGACTTGCCTAGATACACAAATTGCATTGAAATCAAATAGTTACAAGCATTTAATGAATTAGATCAAATAGTGAGCAAAAAATAAACAGTAATGAGTAAAAAAGAACACTAGCTCTACTCTCATTTTTTAAATCCATTCCTGTAATAATTAATCAAAGCACTCTCAAGTCTAAACAGGAGAGAAATGGCATCAAAATTTTCATATAGTGCAATGAACTGGATCAAATGCAATGACATGGAATTTTTCATCTAGTGCAGTGAACTGGATCAAATGGCCAGATGAACTTATGTGCATTCTTGAAGAAGGAAACTTTGTTGTTTGAATCACATACCTGCACTGTCAAATTCGTTCCAGAGTGTTGCAGCACCGGCGAAGTCGCCGTTGGAGATCGATTGTCAATGGCAGGAGCCGCTCTTGGATAGATGCAGCGCCATTGGTATCAATGACAGGAGTCGCTGTTGGAGAGATGCAGCACCGTCAGAATCGAAGTCGAAGTCACCGTTGGAGAGATGTGGCACCGTCGGAGGTAGAACATCGAAGTCACCGTGAAGTCGCCATTCCAACCTGGTAACTGTTGAAACCGAAAACTCGGTCTCTTGTGCAGTTCACACTTGGGGAAGGGGTGATTGCGCACTTATTTCTCTCCTGCAAGGCAAATAAAAAAAAGAAAAGGGAACTTACCCAAAGGCTCGACGTGGAAATCCCACCACACACCCGGAAAATATTAGAACGCTTCCCCTCCTTATCCAAAGGCCGAGCTAAGACTACCTCAGAAAGCGCAAAAAGATCTGAACAATAGTAACCATGCCTTCTGAAGTGCCCCTTGGGTCCTATTTATAGTTGGTCTGCAAATAGCCAACCTCCGTTGTTTTGAACAGCTATATGCAGCCCAACTGGGTCTGCCAACAGCGTAAATCTGTTGTTCCAAAAGACTCTAGGAAGACCAGCATGGGCAAAATGGTAACAAACATCATAGGTCGATGGGCGAGTTGCCCCCTGAAGCCTCTACTTGCCTGGGGCGGCGAGTGCTTGATGAAGATGACACTCACCGCCTCTTCCTGGACTTCGGCGAGTACGGGCCCGGCTGGTATAATGACCCGGGTTTAGGCCCAAAGGGCCACCCCACGGCGTTGCCCGGCCCACCACAACAACCAAGGCAAGGCCCACCAGGTGGTACAGTCAGAATCTACAAGGCATGCGGGTCGTACACCCCAAATCATCTCGCGCATGTTTATCGACCACGCGTTTATCACCCTAAACTGAGCTGCAGCACAGTTGGTGATGAGGAGTGGTATTAAAGGCTCCTTATCAAGGTCTCAGGTTCGAAACCTCGTGGCAACAATGCGCGCGGCCGATAAACAAGCGCGAGATGCTTTGGGGTGTACGACTTGCAGGCTTTGTAAATTCCAGTTGTACCACCGTGGCGCCTTGGGTCCTAATTGGGCTGCTGGTGGGCGGGGGCGGCACTGTGCTCCTAACGGGCCAGGTCGTTACAGCTGGCCTTTTTTGCCTACCTCTTGCCGACCTTTTCTGGGCGAGTGCGAGCCCTACGGCTCTGCTCGCTCCTGATAATCCCACCTTGCCTGGGCGAGTCGGGGGCTGTCGAGCTCTGGCCCCTTGAGTGCTCGCCCGGGACTTAGACCGTTCTTTCCGGCTGGTCGGATCTTGAGAAATTGAGCCCGACGAACGCGGAGCTCCGTTTGACGAACACGGAACTCCGTTCTACGAACGCGGAGCTCCGTTCGATGAACGCCGGGCTCCATTTGATGAACGCCGGGCTCCGTTCGACTAACGTCGGGCTCCGTTCGACAAACACCGGGCTCCGTGCGACGAACGCCGGGCTTCATGCGACGAACGCCGGGCGCCGTCCGACGAACGCCGGGCTCCGTCCGACGAACGCCGGGCGTCGTCCGACGAACGTCGCGCGCCGTCCAACGAACGTCGGGCGCCGTTCGAAGAACGCCGAGCTGACGAAGCGCCTGGCTCCATTCAACGAACTAAGTGGATTGGGCAGACTTCTCTCAACGCCAAGGTAGAACGACGTTGAGTGTCTGGACTTCACTCAACGCTAAGGCAGAACGACGTTGAGTGTCTATCCTGGCGAGTTCTCGATGGAGCGAGCACTCGCCGCCTTTACCTACCTCCTGGCGAGTGCGGGCCCGGTTGGCCCTACTCGCCTTCCACTTGCCGGGTTCGCCTGGGCGAGCTGGGGGCCGTCGAGCTCTGGCCCCGTATGTGCTCTCCCGGGACTTGAAAAGAGGAAGTCGGCCGGTCTGGCTCCTGGCGACCCCACTCGCCGGATACGAGGTTGTACATTAACGAAAGCGGGAGATGAAATGCAAGAGGAAATGAAACCCTAGATAAGCCAGACCAGCGGATTCTCGCGAGATCAGTCGGGGCGAGCAAAATCCCCAAAATCGACGGGAATAGGTAAGTTTTCTTATTTTGAAATTTTTGTATAAAGTCAATACTGTGGGTTTTGGTTATAATCCAATACCCGCACAATTCTAACGCGCCGAACAGCGAAATTGGCTTTCTGGAATCCAAAGCCAATTCCAGAAAGTCAATTCTTGTGTGCCGAACGGACCCTAGCTGTATTTCAGGATTCAGGGATTCACTCGTATTAATTATTTAATAAAAATTAAATAAATATAATATTAATTAATCAACTTTAATAAATATGATTGATTTAATTACAGTTTCTTGAATATATTACTGATATGTCTAATAACAACTTTTATTGAATAGATACATATTTAATGACAGTCTATTATAGTAGGTGTAAAATGTCTACTATTTTTTTTTTGAATTTTTCAGATATTCATTTTTTAGGATATTCATCGTTACTTTTAATTTTATGATAGTGTAATTACATTTTTTTAGGCATGTCAGTGAACTTTATATTTTAAATTTTTTTGAAAAAAATTATAATATATATCAAATCATTAAATTAAAAAAAAGACATGATTGACAATTTTGAATGTTTCACCAAAAAACAATTTCTTCAATTTAGTATTGTAAAGAAATATATATACACACACAAACGAGGTGACAGTGCACGGGGGACAAGGGGCGGGCCTACCTTGGGGCGAGTATGGGTGGCAGCCTGATAACTTCCCAAATGAAGTTATCTATGCCTAATATTTCTACCTCTTGTTTAGTGAAAATGAGAATATATGTGCTTAAATGATAACAAAATATTATTAATAAATTTAATGTTATTGTATTAATTTGTTCATATTCCATTGTTTTTATGCAAGAATCGCCAAAGAAATGGAGTTGGAGGAGTAATGCTGAATTCTTATATTCGGCCTGGGTCAGTTGTTGCAACAACCAATTCTGAAACTGCAACAATCGTCTGTTCGAAATTCAAATTTCAAATTCAAATTGCCGTCATTTTCAATTATGGAAGGATGCATCTCTTCAAGAGGAGCTGACGTTTTTAGTGCTAAAAACCAACCGTATTAAAAGGAGATTAATTACTTGAAGGATATTATCAATTTTTGGGGAAGAACTTCGAGAAGAGTCATCATCTTCAAGGGAGAATTCCGCCTAGGGTTGGAGACATCCGATCTACAAGGGGAAGAAGCATCAGAGAAGTGCTGAAAATAAATTCCTGCATCATTTAACGTTCTTAAGCATGTCTTGTAAGATATTTCTCATTTGGTTTCATCTCTCTAGCATGAGCTAATCTTATGGATCTTGTATGATGTAAGTACTTTGTCTTGTTATGATGATTTTACTTTAATTTTTATTCTATGGTTGTTTGAATCACTATCTTTATTGAGTTTATGTTCTTTATTTGTGGAAATTTTTGAGCAAGCTTTCATCTTCTAATTAGCATGACGAGATTCGAGAGAGGAGTTATGCTAATCTAGGGTTGAATCCGTTATTCTACGCGACGAGATTCAAGAGAGGAGTTGCGTAGTTTTCTAAATCAAAATTCTATCTTTTTACTGCGCTGCAAGATTCGAGAGAGGAGTGAGATAAGTGTGGCATGAACTCCAATATAGCGTCAAGAGAGAAAGAAATTTCCTCTTGAGTTAGCATCATTGATTTTTGCTCGTCATGTTATTTACTTTCCACCTAAGTTAGAGATAACTAGGGGAAATTGGGTAAACAGAATTCTGAGATCGAGAGATGATGAAATCTACTCTAAAATCGATGCAAGATAGTAATGAAGAGAACCATTAAAGATCACTAGAAATCTTGTCACAATAGGCAAGAGAAAACAACATTCAAGATCATTTCTCCAACTTTGAAAAAAGTATTCTACAAGAATCGTGTATAGTTTTATCATTATCTGTTTAAGTTTTTGTTTCTATCAAATAAATCCACTAAAAAAGGGTATCCCACTTGAATTCAAGGAACGGGTAAGGCTAGTAATTACGAGCGCTAACGTTGCACTTTCTCTAGGAACGATAAATCAACTCATCATTGTATTACTTGATTCGACACGTGCACTTGCATGATTACGTATATCAATTTTGGACGTATCAAGTTTTTGGCGCCGCTGCCGGGGAAGCGCAACTGGTTTAGTGTTTTATTTCTCGTAATATTAGTTAAACTTTAGTAGTTGGAGATCAAATATTTTATTTTTAATTACTTTCTTGCTTTATCACTTATTTCGAAGTTTTGTGGTGTATGTCCAGGTATAGGCAAGTAGAATTATTACCTTTGAATTCTGAAATCGAGCGCTCATGTAGACAAAACAGAAGACAAGCTAGAAACGTGAATATTATTCATCCTGCGATGGATAATAATGCTAATAATAATCATGGTCAGGAGGATCACTTTGCGACACTTCTCTCTCGAATTTTGCAGCGTAGTATAAATCTGTTGTATTTATGTTACACTTACGACACTTCTCTCTCAAATTTTGCAGCGTAGTATAAAGACGGAATTTTGGCTAAAAATTTACGCGACTCCTCTTTCGAATCTCGCCGCGCAAAATGAATGATTTAACTCTAAAATAACGCAACTCCTCTCTCGAATCTCGCAACGCAATTTAGAAGAATAATACTTAATACAACGATTTCACAAAATAAAACATAAAACCAACAAAGATAGTTCTTCAAACAATCTTAAAAGAGAAATTAGAATCACATCATCACAATAAATCCAAGTACTCTCAACATACAAGACCTAAGAATTTAGTTCATGATGCAGGGATGAAACCACACAACAAAAAAGATTTTACTAGACATGATTATATAAGTTAAAACGTTGCAAGAATTTGTGTTCAGAACTCGCTTCAAATCTTTCTCCCTTCATGTCGGCGTCTCTAAACCCTAGCTTTTTTCTCCATCTCCAAGATGATGGTACTCTAGAACTCTTCTCTCTAAAGTATTTCCAATCTCCCTTTTAGGTATGAGATTATTCTCGTAAAAACGTGCAGTCATCTCCCAATAAATGTCTCCTTATAAATTTGATTTTGGCACAAAATCGAATTTTGAATTTAAAATTCGTCCATAAGTTGTTGCAACAATTTTTTCAGGTTATTGCAATAACCTGCGTAGGTCAAAATATAAGTACAGCTTTAGTTCTTCAGATCGATTTTTTTCGATATTTTTTTAACAAAAAAACATAGAAAAATAGCCAAATTAGTCACAAATAAAATAGATATGAATTTACTTATATTTTTACTTATTTAATTCATTTTTTTCTCAATAAGATGAATATTAAATCAGAATAAAGCACTGGATAACTTTTTTTGCAAGTTCTCAACGGGTCATCTTGCTAAGCTTGTGCTCGATGCCATAATTTTGCAAATGCTTAATAGCCCGTGTTCGATGCGTCATTGCGGGATGTCCGTACAACATATACATATAAGTACTCCAAATGACCATAAAAAATCTAAATAACGGTTACATTTTTTATTTTGTAAAAAATATATGTTTTGACATACAAAATTTAATTTCTCTTCTTTTTTTCTCTTTTTTTTTCTCTCTCTCTCTCTTTCTCTTTTTCTCTCTCTCCTGTATCTACAATAATATATATAAAAACTACAACAGCAGCCTCTTTAAGTATTGTTATAATATATTATCTTATATATTATAGTTATATCCTACAGCCTTCCGCCCTCTCTCCTCTCTCCTTCCTCTCTTTCTCTCTCTGTCCGAGCCTTCCAGCGAAATAGTTTTAGGAATTCTAGAGAGAGAAAGGAGCCAAATCTTTATTCATTTCGCCCACTTGAGATCTCTATTTTCAGATATTGTTAATTCTACAGTGCAGCCCTCATTAAGGAGTTCACTGCTATGTGTTTTCTTGAATGTGACATTAGCCTATATATATCTATACTATTCTATAAAAAAGAAACCCCATTTGGTGCAACATTGAGCTTTCCAATTTTGCCCTTACACCAAAGGATGATTCACCCTTATGCCATGAAAATTGCGGCTGGGCCGGGCGGGTTGATGCTGGCTTCGTGCGGGTGGGCGGGCGAAGCCCGACTCGGTGGGCTGGGGCCAGCTTCGGGCAGGTGGGCGGGCGAAGCCCGCCGTGGGCAGCTGAGTACTGTCGCGCTTGGCCGTAGGGGCGGAGCCCCGTGTCGGGCACTTGTATATATATATAAACCAAAATAAGAAAAGGACTACATGACCCGACTTCAAAAAAAAAAAGAAAATGATTACATGGCCACGCTATCCTTAGAAAAGATGAAAGAAAAAGTTTGGGTTAGGGGCATTCCCCTTTCCCACAAGAAATCCAAGACACAAGAAGTATTCGCCATATAATTGGCAACAAAGTTGGCCCTTCGATCAATATGAGAAATCATAATTCGTGGGCATTCCTTCATTGTGCGCGCTAGTAATTCTTTAACCTCTCCATCCCACAAGCCTGAACAAATGCAATTCAACGTGGCGTAAGCGAAGGCCGAGTCGCCCTCTAGGATTAACCCCACCGCAGTGTTTGCAAAATTCTTTGCCTCAATAATGCCCAGAAGGGCGCTTCTGACCTCTGTCATGTTTACCGAGCGGCTATGGATGCAGACACCCTTGGCAAAGATGAGGCGCCCATCATGGTCACGGATAGAGCAACCCAGCCCGGCGATGTTGTTCGGATGAACCGACCCATCAAATTTTATCTTTAACCAACCCAATGGCGGGGGCGACCAAATGGGCTCGAGGTTTAAACGGGCCGCCCAGTTACCATTGGATGCTTCCAAGATTGCATTTAGAACAATGAAGGAGGTTTGCAAGAAGGGCCCACAATGTACACGTTGGTTCCTTGCTTACCAAATCCCATAAATTAAAGCAGCAAGCACCTTAGTTTCCTTTGATCGCGTGCTAATGTCCATTTCTTCCATCAGTGCATCCAGAAGAAATGTGTTGCTCGTATTAATTTGGCGTTTGGGCTATCTTGCTGACCACCTTAAGAAAATTTAACAGGTCGCCTAACTGCTTGAACCACGAACAGTGCTGCTGACGAACTGAACATCGTTAAACCGCCAGAGGCGAATTGACTTATTAAATTGGGAAAAATTTGCCAAAGAGAAACTGTCTGGCCGCAAGTCACGACCTACTGCAATCCGATGACTGTTATTTGCTAAGCCACACTGAACCCTGACTGTTGTCAGAACCAAGTCCCTGGTTGCCCAGTATAAGCCACACAATCTGCAATACAACAAAACCGGTTAAGCTTTCTTTAAGCCGCGTGATTAAGAAAACCAAACCGTGAGTTTTAACACAAGCTTCAAAGCTTACTGTTCACGTTATAAATGATGAGCCCGGGGCCCCTATTTATAGGCAAGTGAAGGGAGTGAAGTCACCGTCCAAGTAATAGGGTATCCACTCATCAACGTACGGCTAGCCGCACCAGATCACACAAGAATGCGGACACAAAGACAGACCCTGCAAGACAATCTGCATGTCACAGCTAACTCCATATCCAGTCCACGCAAAACATGCGGACTCGACAAACTAGGTAGTAACCAGACTTGGCACATTATCGTGACCAAGTCCAAACCTTCAACAGTCTCTGGCTGAACCTGACGCGAACTCGACACAGGCAGACTTCGCAATCTGCGAGCACAGTAATCCGTAAGCACAACACCTACCATAACAACAGACATCGCGGTTTCCAAATCCAGAACACGTCGGTCTCCAAAACAAATCGAGCCACCAAAGAATAAGACCAAAATCACAAAACAATGCCGGTCTCGGCGTACTCCAGATGAGTCTGCCACACCTGCGGTTAGACATCCTTAACCGTACGGTTACAAACCTGGGAACTTGCTAAGACAGATCGCAGAAACACTAGCCAAACTGGCTAGTCCGCCAACTGCTAACTGCGTGATCTGCCCGAAGATACCGTCACTTTCACTTCAACAATTTCAACACGATGTTCTATAACAAGGGTCATCAGAGCGGAGGTAGCCGCCTTCTCTTTCTCCTTAAGAGCGGCGAGGTGGGCGCAAACGCCCTTAGATGGTGCCATTTTAGCAGGAGAGCGAAAGACAATGAGGAAGCAAAGAAGGGGTTAAGGGAGCCCCCCTCCCAGGTGCCTTTTACTTATGTCTTGAGATCCTATTTATAGACAAATTCAAAGGGGATGTGGTATGGCTGCAAATAGATGCTCCCAACTTTTGGTTTTACCAATGACATACCAAATTGGTCTGCGAACAGAGGAATCCCGGTCTTTAGAGTAGATAATGACATATCAAAATAAGATTTCCTGGAGAAAAATGCCACAACAAACATAGACGAATCCATGTTGCTCTTTGCTGACTCGCATGGGGGTGACGAGTGTCAGGTGAAGCTGGGACTCGTCACTCGCCCCAAACCAGGTGCGGGTGCGGGCTCGTTAACCCCACTCCCCCCAACTAGGCGAGATCTCCTGCACTAGCCCCAGATGTGTGAGATCTCATGCACTCGCCCCAACTGTATGAGATCTCCTGCACTCGCCAGATGGGTGAGATATTCTCTACTCACCCCAAGTGGGCGAGATCTTCTAAGCCACCCATAGTAATTTCTAATCATGACAAATTACGAGTTATAAAATTCATGTTTGATTGCACATCGTATAAATAATTATATCGAAGTCCAGTCTATGGCCGAAATAGTAGGAGATTGGTGAATATTTAGTAGTATGTTCGCGCGTGTGGAGACCAACTCGATAGTAACCAGTAAGGTTCAGATTCGTGTCTATTTTGAACAAGTCTCTATGTTGTAGATACCATAAATAACAATTCCAAACTATAATGATATTATCCTAAGGTAAAACCACCAAATCAGTCTCTCAACTTTTGTCGCTTTATGAAATCAGTCCTACAAGTATTATTTGGTTGAAATAAGTCCTTTATTTTTTAGTTGATATCAGTACCAAATAACTTTACTGTTAAATATTTGAGTGCAAAAGAGTAAAAAACCCTTTGTTTTAAGAATAACCTAACCCTAAACTTTGCATTCTCCCTCCTGGCGCTGCCCCCATTTCCCAATTTTTATTCGTGCTGCCCCATTTTATTATCTCTCCCAGTGACGTTGCCCCCATTTCACGATCTCTCTTTCCCGGCGCTGCCCCCATTTTGCGATCTCTCCCTCCCGGCGCTGCCCCCATTTCACGATCTCTCCCTCCCGGCGCTGCCCCCATTTCACGATCTCTCCCTCCCGGTGGCACTGCCCCCATTTCGTGATCTACGGCTCCCTGCCCATACTCATTCACTATGAGTAGTTTTATTCCCTTTATTCATAGATTTGCATCCATTTGAGGGTTTCAATTTTGATGGTTTAGGGTTTTAGTTTTTCACTGTGAAAGTTTTCCGCCTCCTTTTTTTCTACCTCAATTAGTTGATGCATTTTGATGGTCTCAGTTTTGATATTTCTCTGATTTAACATTAATGCTTTGATAATTTTTGAATGGGCTTATGTTGTTGATGATGAATTTAAATGAAGAAATTTTTAGAAATGATGATAGTAATAACGAAGATAGTGCTTTAAATATTCAATTTGAGAATAAGGAAGAATTATTTGATGAAGGTGATACTAATGTTGAAACTTTCAACGAGACATCAGTGGTGTTAAAAGAGAATAGTGATGAAGAATATGTAAGTGATTCTATTCAATCACTTAGTAGTGATGATGAAAGTGGAGTCGCTACTAGAAAACCCCGACAACCTATTTTTACTATGCTGAAGGACATGAAAGAAATGAAAGGGGGCCTGGTTTAATTTTTAAATCAAAAGATCATTTTAAGGATGTAATGGCAACATACTCAATTCATATGGATGTAGGTTTAAAGTTGATGAAGAACGATAATAAGAGGGTTAGGTACCTTTGCAAGATCGGATGTAAATGGCAAATATATGCGACACCAATGAAGAACCAAGATACATGGGAAGTAAGAACTTTGAAGATAAACACTCTTGTAGTAGAGAGTTTAACAATAAACTTTTGACTACAAATTGGTTGGGTAAACGTATAAATCAAAAATTAGAGAGAACCCAAACGTTGAAATAAAACAAATCGTTGCAAAAGCAAAAGAAAATGGGTGGTAGGGATATCAAAAGACAAGGCATCAAGAGCAAAAACTGCAGCTAGTGCTTCCCTAGAAGGTAGTGTTGAAGAGCAATATAATTATATGAACCAATATTATGCAGAACACTTAAGATCAAATCAAAGAAGTTCAGTGTTTCTTAAATTTAGTTGGCCTCCGGAATTTTATAATGAATCCATAATACCACATCCAAGATCTATTATACCTCGGTTTGAGAGGGTGTATGTTTGTCTTTCCGGATGTCGTGAGTCATTCAAAGTATGCAGACCTATTATTGGATTGGATGAATGTTTTTTGAAAGGGTATTTTGACGAGCAACTACTGACGGGAATTGGGAGAGATCCCAATGATCAAATGTTACCGATAGCGTATGCAATTGTGGAGGCCGAGAATAAAGATTCTCGGAGTTGGTTTCTTGACAATCTAATTAGAGATGTTGGTTCTAGTGGAATCACATATATATTAGACCAGCAAAAGTTATGTGATAATTTCATGTGTTAATAATTTTATGTGTATTTGTTAACATGTAGGGATTAGTGCAAACTTTCAAAGAATTATTGCCGGATGTTGGTCATCGTTTTTGTGTTCGTCATTTGTATAATAATTTCAGAAAGAAGTTTCCTAGTAAGAACTTGAAGTGTTTGTTATGGAGAGCCTCGAATGCTACTTATGTACAACTCCCATATTCGTTAGGTGGGACCTAGAGGCCCAAAAGACCAGGATTGGGCTATCTTTGGGCTGAAAATGGATCAGACAAATCAATAGCCAAAAGGGTTCCCGACCGGGGTGCGCGGGAAGGCTTGCGCCTATACGAGCGGGATCCCTCCGGCTCGTGGTGTTGAGAAAGGCTAATTCTTGGCTTCAACATTTTCATGGCTTGTGCCCAAGTTCCTTATAGGGGCAGACGGGAGGGTCTACATCTCAGGATAGGCAGAAGGCCTACAGAGTGGAGGAAGGGTTTCCACCTAGATGTGTGAGGAGCGTCCCGCCCAATATGGTCCAGAGGAAAGTTTACTTGGAAACCCCTTTGGCCTGCATTTAGCTGCTCAGAACAACGGAGTTTTGCTGTTGGCTGACCACTTTGGGCTGCAAATATCTCTTTAAAACAACGGAGTTATGTTGTTGGTAGACCAAACACAGAAAATCTATAAATAGACCCGTGGGGGAACCTCAGAAGGCAAGCTTTCATATTTTCCTAAATCCTCGTAGTGCTTTCTGAGGTACTCATAGCCCAGCAATTGGCTTTAGAGGGGAAGCACTCAGAGATCTTTTGAGTTTGTGGAGGGACCTCCCAGCTGAGGCTTAGGGTCAGTTCCAGGTTCTTTGTCAACTAGTTAGGGTCCAAGGTTTGGGAGAAGTAGGAGTTAGCTACAGCCGAAGGTTCGAACTCTCGTTGAGGCCAGTTTTTGGCTTCAACATTTTCTAGTGTGGTGAGCGTAGACCGTAGCTGATACAAGAAAATCTCAAGCTAAGTCTCATGGCTAAAGATGAAGGAGGAGCTGGCTCGGGAGGTTATCCCTCTCGGGGAAGTGGTGTGACGTTGGGGATGTTGGAGGACTTCAGGCGGGAAGTCCTGCAGACCATCCACTTGGCCTTCTCGGCAAGAGGTGAATGGGCGACACCTTAGGTCCCGATAGTTGCCACTCCATCACTAGGCGAAAATGCTCCCGGACAACGTCACAAGAAGGAGGTTTCGACGAAGGTTGTCGAGAGGGATGTCGCCGGGCGGGAAATTTTTCCCAGGCAGGGCAGTACGGATATGGCAAGCGAGCCAAGGTCGCGGGACGTGCCCTCTCGGCAGGCTATGGGTGGGAGCCCTTTTAGTGAGCTTATCATCTCGGCTCCGTTTCCAGATGGGTTCCGGGAGCCAGATATGTCCTACTACACGGGCAAGGACGACCCCGTGCAACATGTGCAATGGTTCGAGGATCCTGTTTCCATAAGGCAGATGTCAGATGCCTTCAAGTGTCGACTCTTTTCCATCACTCTGAAGGAGAAGGCGAGGGACTGGTTCCATCAACTCCCTGCGAGCTCTATTTACTGCTTTGAGGATTTGTGCCGAGGGTTTTTGTTGAGATTCTTGACGTCAAAGAAATGGAAGAAGTCAGCGGAGTGCTTGTTGGCCATCAAGCAGAATCCAGAAGAGACGCTGGGATACTATGTTGATAGGTTCCAGGAGGAGATCCTGCAGGTTCAGGAGATGTCGGAGTACACCGTGATGCTTGTCTTCACCCTTGGGTTGAGGTCAAGCTTCTTTAGCATGGAGCTAAAGAGAGTTCCCCCTCTCCTTCGAGGAGCTGATGGATAGGGCGGCGAAGGAGATCGAGATCGAGGCGGCCAATCTGGCGTTTGCCAAGAATCTAGCCAAGTTGGTGGAGGATGATGTGAAGGAGCCAGGAGCAGGGAGGTTAAGGGAGCAGAGAGAGGAGATAAGAAGGGAGGAACCCCAAGGATAAGGGCAGTACCAAGGTGGGGGGCAGCACAAGCAGAACAATAGGTTGGGCTGGAAGGCGCACTCGGCCCCGAGTAGACCCGCTGTCATGCTCTCTCTAGCTGGCAGGGTCGTAGGCTCGCTTAAGGAGAAAGGGAAAGATGATGATAGTTTGCAAGACCCCGAGAGGATCCCGCTGCTCAGGCTCCCATTAGCTGGCGGGGCTGGAGGGTGCACTCGGCCCCGAGTAGAACTGCTGTTAGGCTCACTCTAGCTGGAAGGTTCGGAGGCTCGCTTGGAGGGTAAGGGAAGGCCCCAAGAGGATCCCGCTGCTCAGGCTCCCATTAGCTGCCAGGGATGGAAGGCGCACTCGGCCCCGAGTAGTCCCGCTGCTAGGCTCTCTCTAGCTGGTAGGGTCGTAGGCTCGCTTGGGGGGGGCGGGGTAAGGGAATATCCCGAGAGGATCTCGCTGCTCAGGCTCCCATTATCTGGCAGGGCTGGAAGGCGCACTCGACCACAAGTAGATCCGCTGGCAGGCTCTCTCTAGCTGGAATGGTCGTAGGCTCGTTTGTGGGGAAATGAAAAGATGATGATAGTTTGCAAGACCCCGAGTAGACCCGCTATCAGGCTCTCTCTAGCTGGCAGGGCCGTAGCCTCGCTTGGGGGGAAAGGGAAAGAAGATGATAGTTTGCAAGACTCCGAGAGGACCTGTTACTCAGGCCCCCATTAGTTGGCAGGGCTGGAATGTGCACTCGGCCCCAAGTAGACCTGCTGCTAGGCTCTCTCTAGCTGGCAGGGCCGTAGGATCGCTTGATGGTAAGGGAAGACCCCTAGAGAATTTTGCTGCTCAGGCTCCCATTAGCTGGCAGGGCTGGAAGGCGCACTCGGCCCCCAGTAGACCCACTAACAGGCTCTCTTTTGCTGGCAGGGTCGTAGGCTCGCTTGGGGGTAAGGGAATACCCCGAGAGGATCCTACTGCTCAGGCTCCCATTAACTGGCAAGGCTGGAAGGCACACTCATCCCCGAGTAGACTCGCTACTAGGCTCTCTATAGCTGGCAGGGTCGTAGGCTCGCTTGGGTGGAAAGAGAAAGATGATGATAGTTTGCAAGACCCCGAGTAGACCCGCTGTCAGGCTCTCTCTAGCTGGCAGGGTCGTAGACTCGCTTGGGGGGGAGGGAAAGATGATGATAGTTTGCAAGACCCCGAGAGGATCTCGCTGCTCAGGCTCCCATTAGCTGCTAGGGATGGAAAGCACACTGGGCCCCGAGTAGACTCGCTGTCAGGCTCTCTCTAGCTAGCAGGGCGGTAGGTTAGCTTGGGTGGAAAGGGAAAGATGATGATAGTTTGTAAGACCCCGAGTAGACCCGCTGACAGGCTCTATCTAGCTGGCAGGGCCATAGGCTCGCTTGAGGGAAAAGGGAAAGATGATGATAGTTTGCAAGACACTGAGAGGATCCCGCTGCTCAGGCTCCCATTAGCTGGCAGGGCTGGAAGGCGCACTCGGCCCCGAGTAGACCCGCTGTTAGGCTCTCTCTAGCTAGCAGGGTCGTAGGCTTGCTTGGGGGGGGGGATAAGGGAATACCCCTAGAGGATCCCGCTGCTCAGGCTCCCATTAACTGGCAGGGCTGGAAGGCACACTCGGCCCTGAGTAGACCTGCTGTCTGGCTCTCTCTAGCTGGCAGGGTTGTAGGCTCGCTTGGGGGAAAGAGAAAGATGATGATAGTTTGCAAGACCCCGAGTAGACCCGCCGCCAGGCTCTCTATAGCTGGCAGGGTCGTAGGCTCGCTTGGGGGGAAAGGGACAAGATTTGTGAGTACAGTGGGCACCAAATTGAGCCTACCGACCAGGCACTCACCAGGTTGGCCGGGGGTGAAGGCTCGCCCGCTGACGAGGATAAAAGAAAGTATAACTAGATAAGGGGAACTCCCGCCGTCAGTCTCTCACTCAGCTGACGGGGCAACTGGACCCAGGACGAACGTCGCAAAGAACCTCACTACCAGGATTGTAGATAACCAACATCTATTCTAAGTAGAGAGAGGGGAATTCATGGCCTCTCGGCGCCTAGCATTTCGGCAGGGCCTGACCGACTCTTTTCTCGCTAGGTAAGGGCTTCTCGGCGCACCGTTTCGACACACTCCTCTCGGCGAAGCTTACTTGGATAACCCACGCACCATAATGGCTGGGGTTGTCGCCTAAAGAGCCTAAGGCATATGCAAAAGCGCCAAGGAGCGTGCATGGGACAAGAAATAAACAAGGCGAGGGGACGAGACCCTCTTGATAGGAGCCTTTCGGCGATAGCCGTATCGACGGGGACAGGTCCGCGGTTGTCACCTAAGAGCCTGGGGTTCTAGCAAAAGTGAAAAAGCATTTTGCCATGACAAATAAAGTGAAAAAGCACAAGCTATAAGACATTCCAGCAAAAACAAAAGAAAGATTGTCTTTATATCTCCAAAACGTTACATAGTTATAGGGGGTCTCGCCCCATGCATCCGTTAAAAGAAAAGCGGAAAATTACAAAATAAGAGGACAAGGCAAGAGGCTATCAGGTAGTGCCGCTGGAGGTCTCACTGGAAGTTTCGCCGGAGGTCTCGCTGGAAGATTCGCCACCGGCCCCGTCTCCCTGGCCGAGATCAAATGCACCGTCTTCGCCAGGAGGGCCTCCCTCTCCCGCGGTATCGGGGATGGGCTCGAACAGCCAGGGTAAGACCCCTCGCACGGTAAAGGTCTCGCCACCTTCGTTCAGGAGGTCTGATTCCCACAACACCTTGATCACTATTGCGCTCGCCTTCTGCGCATTCTCTTGCATCAAAACTGCGATATCGTACTCAGAAAATAACGGCTTTTGAGCCTCTTGTCCTGTTGTAGTATGGAGGTTGGGCGGTCTGTTACAGTTTGGAGACCGGGCAGTCTGGCGGTTTGTTGCAGTATGGAGGCCGGGCGGTCTGTTGCTATTTGGAGACCGGTTGGTCTGGCGGTTTATCTCAGCGGCTTGTCTGTCGGGGTGTTGCTGTTTGGTATCCGAGCGGTCTGGCGGTTTGTCTCAGGCGACTTTGAGACCGGCGGTCTAGCAGTCTCCTGTGGCGGCTTGTTCTCTGTGGCAGTTTGTTCTCTCCTTATGGTGGTTGTCGAGCGGTTAGCCTATTCGTCTAACCGCGTGACTTGTTCGGTTTGTTTATTTGTAAAGCCGCATGTACATGTAAATATTTAGTCTCACACTGCTTTTTTTGTAATATCTCTCATCTCCTCCATTCTATAAAAGGGAAACTATACCTTTGTAATACTTACTTTTTTGGATAATAAAAATTTGTTACTCCAAATTTTTGGTCTGTTTGTTTTCTATTCGCACATGGTATCAGAGGACTTGATCTTTTCCTCCTGATTCAGTAAGCTCTCTCTGTCCGCGCGGTTTGATTCCTTTTCTCACGACCTGTCTTCGCGACTTATTTCTTCCGCCTGCTTGTGTCATGTTCGTGCGGTTTCTTTCTCTCCTTGTTGTTGCCCTTTGTGTGAGCGGCCTCTTCGATTCTCCTTTCTTCTCGCCGCGACCTGTTATTAAGTCGTCGCGACCTGTTCTTCTTGCAGTGACCTGTGATTAGTCGTCGCGCTCTCCTTTTCTAGCCGCTCCTCTTCTTAAGTCGTCGCAACCTGTGCTTAAGTCGCCGCAACTTGTTCTTCTCGCTTCTATGACAACCTCTGATATCTCTACCAACACTACTCTCATTACCGCTCCTCCTCCTCCTACTCCTTCGGGCAACCTTGACACCGTTTCCAAACTCATCGGTCCCAACTACAGGGACTGGAATGTCTCCTTCACCTTCCTTCTCCGCTCTCAACGCAAATGCCATCATCTCACCGATGACTCTCCTCCATAAGACTCCTCTCTCTTTGACGATTGGGATGCCAGCGACGCTCTTGTCTGCACATGGCTGACTAACAACCTCTCTGATGAATGCCTACCTGTCATCCGTCATGATGAAACGATCAAGGATGCTTGGCTTCATCTTGCCGCTCTCTACTCCAAGGGGGCTCAGACGTCACGCATCTATACTCTGTATGCGGACCTCTTTGCCCGTCCCTCCATGTCTCCTGCTGCTGCTTACCAATAAGTTCAGGCTCTCGGAGCCTAAATTCTCCAGAATCGCCCCTTCTCTGCGGATCTCGCTGAGCAACACAAATACTTCCAGGAGCTTCTGGTTGTGTGTTATTTTTTGCGACTTCCTGAGTCGTATGACATGATACATCAACAAATCTTTGGCGAGGCGGAGTCTCCCACCCTGGATGTCACTACTGCCCGCATAGCCGTTGTTACCACTCTACTATAACGCCCGCTATTATCCTCCCCTCCTCAACCGGACAACTATGCTCACCATACTCAGCGAAGTGGCTCTGGTGGCCGCAACCTCCCATCCAGCGAACGCGGTGCTTCCCGCTTCTCTGCTCTCACTGTTGCCGCACTGGCCACATGGTTGATCGCTGCTGGAAGAAACATCCTCATCTTCGAACATCTGGGGACGCTTCCACTTCCTCTTCGAAGTCGTCCGCCTCGGTGGTCACGTATTCAGGTAGCGCCCACATCGCTACTCAAGGTAAATGGTTGATCGACTCTGGGGCTACCAATCATATGACCGGCAATCCATAATGTTTTTTTCTCCTAGAACAGCATGATTGGTTGCCCCCGGTCTTTATTACGGACGACTCTCCCTCACTGTTAAATGGAACGGGAGTGGTTCAAGTCATTCCATCTCTTCGCTTGGCGGACACCCTCTACGTGCTCAAGTTCCCTTGCAATTTGTTATCTGTTACTTCTCTTTGCAAGCAACTACAATGCTCCATCACATTCACTTCTACTACTTGTTCTTTTCAGGATCCGAGCTCCCAACGAAAGATTTCTACTAGGACTGAGAGCGGCGGCCTCTACTTTCTCGACAATGTTTCCGTACTGTCTGCCTTCTCCTACTCTTCTACTGATCTTCTCCAGTGGAACCTTCGTCTTGGTCATGCTCCTCCACGCCTTCTTCGCCAGCTTCTGCCCCATCTTCCTCAGCAGAGTCCTCCTCTCAACTGTGACGCGTGTCAGTTTGGCAAGCATCACCGCTCATCCTTCACACCAAAGCAAGGTCGCGGATCTTCCCGACCATTTGATCTAGTTCACTCTGACATCTGGGATCTTGCTCCTACCCTCACCATAGGTCGGGGCAGTTCATATTTTGTAACCTTCATTGATGATTTCTCTAGGTGTACGTGGGTGTATCTTTTAAAGAATCGCTCCGAACTATTTTTTGTATGGACATCGTTTTATAATATGATTAAGAATCAGTTTGATATATCTATTAAAATCTTTCGCTCTGACAATACTAAGGAATATCTTAGTAGTGATTTCTCTTATTTCTGTATGCAACATGATATTATTCATCAAACTAGCTATGTTTATACCTCACAGCAAAATGGGGTGGCGGAACGCAAAAACTATCACCTCCTCGATGTCGCTCGCACTCTGATGACGCAGATGCATGTTCCTCGCTCCTATTGGGGCTATGCTGTCCTCATCTTATGTTATCTCATTAATCGCATTCCATACACGGTTCTCCATGGACAAACCTCATTCTCCATTCTATATTCGGGCAATGATCTGTTTCCTCTCCCTCTGCGTATCTTTGGGTGCACGGCTTTTGTGCATGCTCCTTCCGCTACTCATGACAAACTCGCCCCACGTGCCACCAAGTGTGTCTTTTTGGGTTACTCTACTACTCAAAAAGGCTATTGTTGTTTTGACCCCGTTCTTTGTAAGTAGTACGTATCCGCAGATGTGACCTTCTTCGAGAATGTGTTCTATTTCTCTTCTGACCCCTCTCCCTCTCCAGATATTTCCTCTCCTCCTACCGTCCCCTCCACCACGTCTACTCCCATCGAGATTTACCCATCGTCGTCTCCACCATCTCCTCCTCTCTCTCCCTCACCATCACTACTCTCTCCCTCCTCTCCACAGCTGTCTCTCTCCACTCCCGAACTAACTCTCTCCACCACGGATGCTCCGATTACTAAGGAACATGCCGACCTGGATCTTCTCATTGCACTTCCCAAAGGGGTGCAGACGTGTACCCAGCACCCGCTGGCTGCTGTTGTTTCATATGATCGTCTAACTCCTTCTCGCAGAGCGTTTGAATTCGCTATCTATGCCACTGCCACTACCCGCACCTACTAGGAAGCTCTTGTCGTTGCTCGTTGGAAGGCCACCATGGATGAGAAAATTGCTACCCTCACTGAAATGGGTACCTGGACCCTTGTTCCTCCTCCTTTGGGCACTGATGTGGTTGGCTGTCGCTGGCTCTTTGTTGTAAAGTTCCGTCCAGATGGCAACGTGGATTGATTCAAGTCCTGCCTGGTCGCCAAAGGCTTCACTCAGACTTATGATGTTAATTACTTTGATACCTTCTCTCTCGTTGCTCGTCTCAGCACTATTTGAGTCCTTCTCTTTGTGGCTGTCAACAGGGATTGGACCATTTCACAGCCGGATGATAAGAATGCCTTTCTCTATGGTGATCTTCAGGAAGATGTTTGTATAAAGCAACCTCCTGGGTATGTTGCTCAGGGGGAGACACGAGTATGTCGGCTGAAGAAGGCCATCTATGACCTAAAGCAAAGCCCTCGGGTTTGGTATGACAAGTTTAGTGACATTGTTGCGGCCATTGGTTTTGCAAGAAGTTCAACCGATCACTCCTTATTCATTCGCAAAACCTCCTCGGGTTTGTTGGTTCTTGTTATATATATAGGTGACATTCTTCTTACTGGTGATGACCAGGCTGGGGTAGCTTTGACAAAGAAACACCTTTGTTAACACCTGGTCACAAAGGATATGGTCTCCCCAAAATACTTTTTGGGGATTGAAATCTCTAGGAAGCCCAACTCCATGGTACTTTCCCAACGGAAGTATGCTCTTGATCTACTAAAAGAGACAGAGTTGACTGGTGCTAAACCTGCTCGATGTCCCATGGCTGTTGGAGAAGATAAAACTTGGACAGATGACTCGCCTCTTCTATCCGATCTTACGAGGTACCGGCGTCTGGTTGGCAAACTCATTTATCTCACGGTAACCAGACCCGACATCTCCTATGCTGTAGGCAAGGTGAGCCAATTCATGCAAGCTTCTAGGGAGTATAATCTATAGTCTTCCCTGAGGATATTGGAGTATGTTAAAGCAGCGCTAGGGAAAGAACTTCTTTTCTAGAAGAATAGACACTTGAGGGTTGAAGCGTACTCAGATTTGAGCTATGCTGATGATAAAGGAGACCGCAAGTCAACATCGGGCTTTTGCACATTTGTTGGAGGAAATCTTGTGAGCTGGAAGAGTAAGAAACAGTTCGTGGCCTCCAGGTCTAGTGTAGAAGCGGAATATCATAGTATGACATCGACCACATATGAGTTGAAATGGTTACGTGCTCTCATGCTTGACTTTGCAGAGGTATACAACTATCCTTTTCCTATGTTCCGTGACAACAAGGTCGCAATATATATCTCCAAAAATTCGATCTTTCATGAGAGAATAAAACAAATAGAAGTCTACTGTTATTTTATTCGTGAAGAATTCTTGAAGAAACAGATTTGTACTTCGTCTGTCACTTCTGACAACGAGTTGACAGATATCTTCACCAAGTTGGTGTCCACTTCCTTTTTTCACATTTGCGTCAAGCTGGGCATGATTGATATCTATGCTCTAGCTTGAGGAGGGAGTGTTGCAGTATGGAGGCTGGGCGGTCTGTTGCTGTTTGGAGGTCGGGCGGTCTGGCGGTTTGTTGCAGTATGAAGGCCGGACGATTTGTTGCTGTTTAGAGGCCGGGAGGTCTGGCAATTTATCTCAGCGGATTGTCTGTCGGGTTGTTGCTGTTTGGTATCTGAGCGGTCTGGCGGTTTGTCTCACGCGACTTGGAGACCGGCGGTATAACAGTCTCCTATGGCGGCTTGTTCTCTGTGGTAGCTTGTTCTCTCCTTTTGGTGGTTGTTGAGCGGTTAGCCTATTCGTCTAACCGCGCGACTTGTTCGGTTTGTTTATTTGTAAAGCCACACATACTTGAAAATATTTAGTCCCACATTGCTTTTTTGTAATCTCTCTCATCTCCTCCATTCTATAAATGGGAGGCTATACCATTGTAATACTTACCTTTTTGGATAATAAAAATTTGTTACTCCAAATTTTCGGTTTGTTTGTTTTTTATTTGCACACGTCCAGAGATTGCGGAGGCGACGTCGTGACATCTTGCGCGAACTTGAGCTCGGCCTTCAAGAGCTGGATCTCGCCGGTAAGGCCAGCCTCCCTCGCACGCGCCAGCTGGGCTTGGGCGGAATCCTGCGAAAATATCCTTTAGCTGTGGTAAATAATAGAGGGTGAAAGGTAGTGAAAAAGCTCACATACCTCAATTGACGGATGAAGGGCGAGAAGCTTTTGTGAGCTCGCCAGGTTCGCCTTCAGTGCGGCCCACTCGGTCGCGGATTGATCCCACAACTTCTTCGCTTCGACCAGGTTCTGCTCTATGTGGAGGGCACAGTGTGCGTACATGTGCGTGAGCTCGATCACGTGCATCTGGGCTCGCACAGCCTCATAAGCTTGACACTTTGTGGTCTCCTGATCGTAGACGCTCGCGTCCATCTTGCCGTAAAGCCCAAAGCCTACCGCGTAGGCCTTGCCGCTTGTAGTTTCTTGTTCCATCCAGGAGGGGAGAAGCGACGATAGGATGACCCGGTTGGCTTCCGGATCCCACTGCAGGAGGGGTCAACCCTCTTCATCCAGGTGCATCCCGCCCATGCCGAAGTTGTGGTGCCCTTTTGGCACGGGCTTGGCGGGAACCACCTCTAGGTAGCTAAGATCTCGGCGGAGACGTTGCCCCCCCTGAGGCCGGTAACGCGGTCGGGGTTTCGGCCAGAGGCCCGGTTAGGGTCTCGGCAGGGGTCTTGCCCTTGTCTGCCGCAGACAATTTCTTGGGAGGAGCTGTGCGGGGAGGGATGGGTTTCCGCTTCCGGCCACTTGGGGTGGAGGTGGAGTCGGGCTCCTTTCGACAAGCCAGGGTAGCGGATTTGGCGAGAGCTAGGGTGTTGGCGAAACCCCTAGCCTCATCGAAGGGCTAGTGGAGAGGAATCTCCCGCTCACCTGCGAAAGCTCTAGCAGTTAAACTCTTATTTTCCGATAAAAAATCCACAGAAAGGTGACGAAAAGGCACCTTTGTCGGGAAGGACTGGGAGCAGAGAGCACAGGTCTCGCCGAAGGAACTGGACGTCGAAGGTCTTTGCCCCGAAAAACTCGAGGAGGGCGCTCTCTCGCCCCCCAAGGGCGGGAGGCTTGTAGGTCGCATCGTAGTATTGAACTGACGAGAGAGGATCCTTTCCGCCCGCATGTAGCAGACGAAGGCCACCAAGATCGCGATGGAGTTGGGGTTCAGTTGAGCTGGTACCACCCCATAGTACCGGAGAACCTGGCGCACTTCCGGCCAGAGGAGGAGCCAGAAGCCCGCCTCAAAATGCTCCAGGGTGATGGTGAGCTCCCCCGACGGCATGAGGTTGACCCTATCCTCATTCCCTGGGTTCCGCACAACGAACTCGGGCGGGATGAAATCTACTACTATCTGAATGAACTCCTTCTCGATCAACTGGCATGGAGGTAAGCTGTGCTCCAGGAAAGCTTGCACGTACTTAGAGCGACCTTCGTTCTCTCCACGTATCTTGAAAAAAGTGGAAGGGGGAGAGGAGAGACTAGTAGGCGAGAGGCTCTGAGTTGCAGAGGGCGGCGAGAGCAAGGATACGAGAATACGAAGGCGCGGAGTTAGAGGAATAAATAAGGTTGGTGAACTTTCCTATTTATAGAGAGAGAAGTAATCATTAGGGATTTTCTAGATGCCGGAAGTGTGGTTAACAAATTCTGATATTCGACTCTTCGTATTCCACCCTACCTCGCCGACGCCTCTCGCACCTGCAAAGGACGAAAGCTTCCGGGAGAAATCCCGGGTAAGAAGCAAGGCAACATACATGTATCAAACATAAAAAGGGGTGTGGGAACCAGGCATTCAGCTAGATCGATAAAATAGCAAAGCATATAAAATTGAGTATCAAGGGTGTCTCTCCGGGCGAGAGCCTTAAAGATAATAATAAAAAATAATAATAGTGAATGTCTTGAGGTACAACGCGGGAAGGGTAAGCTGAGAGGTTGGGGGTAGGCAAGGTGCGAGACCCTACGAAGTTCAATACTGCTCCCAACGTCATTGGCCCTTACCTCGTCTTCCAAATCTCGGCGGCACCCGCAGGTAGTGATAAGTGGTCAGGGCAGTGAGCCTTTGGTTGGCCAAGCGCAGCTGGTCCCGAACTCGCGCAATGTGCCTTCCAGGGGACGTCTCTTCGCATTTGACCTATCGCTCCTACTCACCGAGAAGGTGAGCGTAATCCCTCTCGATCACGGCCATTTGTCGTTCGACCCTCTTCTCGAGCCTGCTCATCGCCAGCGAATCATCTTGGCGCATCCGAAAAAGTTTCGTCAGGATTCTCGTTATCTGTTTCCGCCGAGTTCTGTTCTCGCAACCATCGAGATAGTCCTCCATATCGCTGGGGTAAGGCAGGGGCGAGATCATCCCCTCTTCTTCATCGGATTCCGCCTCCGTAGTCGTCAGATCTAACAAGAAAGATCTAGTCAAATCAAGCAAGGGTGAAAAGACTGGGCAAAGATTGCTTACCTATGGCAGGGGGCGGGCTCTCGGCGACAGACCGACGAGAAGGACCGGGCTTCCCTTCCGTGCTCGTTCCAAAAAGCAATTGGATCGGTTTGCCTCGTCCCGGGGGGTACGTCATACACTCCGAAGCGATGGTTTCAGCCAGTTGGGGAGCGGCGGTACCTTCTTCCGCCGGAGGCCGAGACCCTAACGCGGTAGTGGTTGATGCAGTAATAGCCCTTCCGAACGAGAGGGGAAAACTGGTTAATGTGTTCTCGGGATCGTTGGGCGCGGGTGTTCGGGGGCTCCGATGGGTGAGCCTTGGGTTGTCAAAAGCGGGAGCTGCAAAGGAACGAGTCAGCGAGAGAAAAGCAGATCATGCAAGATGAATGACGGAAGAGGTTATCGGGATGGATCGTGGGCTGGTCTTTGGTAGTTGGGGGGATGGCCTCCGAGACCAGCTGCGGGCTCTTGCCCGGGGGAAGAATCAACTCTGTATCTCTTGAAGGGTTATCAGCGGCAGCTTCTGGAACCTTTCGACGCAAAGGGAAATGTGTCAGACGCAGCAAAGCGGGTTTACACCAAGAAATGAAGCGAGAGTAATACCTCCGGCAGGGAAGGAGGGTTCTCGGCGTGATCAGGAGTCGGGGTGGGCGAGGCCAGATCCTTTTTCGAATGGTCTCGCCTGATCGACTGAGCCTTCTTCTTCTTCGGCCGAGAGGGTGAGGCTTCCGGTCTCTTACACAATAGCCAGGGGCCACCCCGACGCAGTTAGCTCGAGCTCTCGCCTGAGCAGCGACGAGACGATCTTGAAGCTCCTGCGAGAGTGGCCTCCCGTTGCGCTTGGCGTACATCTCTTCAAGTCTGGAGGGAGCCCTAGCGGAAGGCGGCCACAACAACGATGGCCTAAGGGATGTCCTGGCGGCACATATATATACAGGACTAGGGTGGGGCCCGCCCAAGATTCTCCTCCAGGTCAGCATCAGTTCATCGAATATCTGGGGTTGGACGTGTCTTTCCGAGCGCAAGGCGAGCTCGCAAAGAGCGGGGATTGTGAACACCCCCCATATTCGCTGGGTGGGACCTAGAGGCCCGAAAGACCAAGATTAGGCTAGCTTTGGGCTGAAAATGGATCCAGCAAATCAATAGCCAAAAGGGTTCCCGCCCGGGGTGCGCGAGAAGGCTTGCGCCTATATGAGCGGGATCCCTTCGGCTCGTGGCGTTGAGTAAGGCTAATTCTTGGCTTCAACATTTTCACGGCTTGTGCTCAAGTTCCTTATAGGGTGCAATCGGGAGGGTCTACATCTCAAGATAGGCGAAAGGCCTACAGAGTGGCGGAAGGGTTTTCACCTAGATGTACGAGAAGCCTCCCGCCCAATATGGTCCAAAGGTAAGTTTACCTGGATACCCCTTTGGCCTGGAATTAGCTCCTCAGAACAGCGAAGTTTGACTGTTGGCAGGCCACTTTGGGCTGGAAATATCCATTTAGAACAACGGAGTTACGCTGTTGGCAGACCAAACACAGAAAATATATAAATAGACCCGTGGGGGTACCTCAGAAGGCAAGCTTTCATATTTTCTTAAATCCTCCTAGTGCTTTTTGAGGTACTCCTAGCCCAGCAATTGACTTGGAGGGGAAGCACTCAGAATTCTTTCGGGTTAGTGGAGAGACATCTCAGTTGAGGCTTTGGGTCAGTTCTAGATTTTTTGTCAACTAGTCAGGGGCCAAGGTTTGAGAGAAGTAGGAGTTAGCTACACCCGAAGGTCCGAACTCTCGTTGAGGCCAGTTTTTGGCTTCAACAACTTATGAAGAGGAATGTGGTAGAACAATGAGTGAGATTAAAGCTATATCACCCCAAGCATATGAGCATCGAACTGTAATAGATAAATATTTGTGGTGCAAACACTCATTTACTGAACTTCCTGCTTGTGATGTTGTTGTGAACAATATGTTGGAGGCTTTCAATCGAGTTATATTAGATTTGCGCGACAAATCTAAATTGACAATGCTTGAGGACATTCAAGTATATTTGATGTGTAGGTGGGCTAACATTAGACAAAGAATTGAGAAACATGTTAGTGAGGTTAACCCTAAGATTGCAAAAAATTGATGAAGAGGCCCAACATAGTGGAATGTGGATGCCAATATGGTCAAGTGACAAAATATTTGAAGTAGTTCATGTGCCAGTAAATTTGTGGTTTCATTAGATACTTATTTTTGTTCGTGTGGTAAATGGAGACTAAGTGGACTACTTTGTCGTCATGCTATAAGTTGCTTGAACTACTTAAAGCTAGATATAGCTAAATATGTCTATTTGCTTTAAAAAATCAATATATATATATATATATATATATATATATATATATATATATATATATATATATATATATATATATATATATATATATATATATATATATATATATATTATGTTATAGTCATAGTATATTGCATTTAGATGGACAAAATCTTTGGTCGATTACATCAACGACACAAATTCTATCACTGATTCGACGAAGAGCTCCAGACAGATCAAAGAAAAAAATAGATTATGGATGTCAACGAAGAGAGAAATCCCTCAAGAATAAGTAGACCACGTAATACTATTACATGTTCGAAATGTGGAGTCAAAGGACACAACAAAAGAAATTGTAAGCCAACTTGAGGAATATAAATTGGTATAATTATTCTTCCTATTATTTATTTCTCATAAACATTGGATAAAGTCTGATCTTAAATGTTTATTTTCAGGTAAGAGTTCATGCAAGTTGGAGCAATTGGAGTAGAAGCTGAATTTTGTTTTTGTACTGCTGTTTCATTTTTGTGCAAGTTGGAGCAATTGGAGTTCATGCAAGCTATGAAATTGAGCAATAGTAATTCATAGTTAGTGGTGTTTCATTTTTGTACAAAATGTTATAGAACATGTGGCGTTATTTACTTCCGGTATAATTAAAAAGCGAACATTTACAAAATGCTGTTATAAAGTCATATTATAACATTTGATTGCAGTTAAAACGATTGCAGTTAATGACATTTAAAATGATTGCATGATATTATTTCATTAGTTAAAATGATTTACTTCTGACATGTGTCGTTATTTAAAAATTTATCATTTACAAAGTCATTATATGATGTTATTTTAAAATTTTAAAATCAAATGAGACTACTTTGTTAAATTTTAAATTTATGATCATCAATTAAGTTGCTTTATTTTTCTTTAAGATTTCAACATTTTGGTAAAGATGGGAACATATTACTTACTTTTATGACTTAAAAGACTGATTTCATAAAATGATAAGAGTTGAGAAATTGATTTGAAAGTTTTGTATTTGCCTAAAATATTTTGGGCACAGCAGCAGCCCTAACATTTTTATTGTTGCTTTTTCTAGAGATGAAATTACTGTTTTCTCTGGACACTAGTGGCGGGAGTGGGCGTCACTAACCACTAATGTTGTTTATCGCTGGATTGCACCTCTCTCTCTCTCTGTTGCGGTGGAGCAAAGCTATTTGAGTTTATGATTAAATATTACTACTATTAATAATAATAAAATGAGTTGTGCCATTGTTTTGCTTTGAGATTGGCGTGCTCTATAAATGGATAAATCAGGATCCTCTCCATTTCTAATGACGAGAGGTGTGTTTTTTTCCCCGCTTAGGTTGGTAGGCAATCCACTGCTGTCATCATCCAACCAGCGCCCGCTTCAACTTATCGGAGGACCAGTGACGTCCAGAACGAATCCCTGCCGTCAATCGTGCTTCTCCTGCTACAATGGCAGAAATGCACATGCCCTCGCTTACAATCACCGGCTTTGTCGAGCTTGCCTGGCTGCAAAATGGCGTGCAACCACCTGTGTAAGATTACCGCGCCACATTTCCTGCTCTGAACAAGCTACGGAGAAAAAGGTACTGAATTGCAGGTACAGGTTGCAGACAGAGAAATAGAGCGGCCAGTAGCCAGCCTTTTGCCCATCCCAAGTTAACAACCACTCCGGCGATCCAATGGAGCCACCGCCGCCGCCCCTCGTCGCCTACTACGGCTACCTGTGGATACCAACCTTGGCGGCGGCGGCGGCCCTGCTTTTGCATCTGCTTATTATCGGGGCAACAGCGGATCCCTTAGACGAAGCGTGCCTCCTGAACCTCCTAAACTCACTCGAAGATCCTGGGAACAGCCTCCGGAACCGGTCGAAATTGACGTTCGCGTCTCCCTGTAACGGCTTCACGTCCTATCTGGAGGGCGCAACCTGCAACAATGGCAGAATATACAAACTCTCCCTACAGGGGAGCTCTCTGAGAGGATCCATCTCGCCCTTCCTGTCCAACTGCACTAACATGCAGACGCTCGACCTCTCGTCTAATTTCCTCACCGACCCAATTCCAGCAGAGCTCTCCTCACTCCTCAACCTCGCCGTGCTCAACCTCAGCGCGAACCGGCTCTCCGGCCATATTCCCCCGCAGCTCGCACTCTGCGCGTACCTCAACGTCATCGATCTCCATTCCAACGAGCTATCCGGGCCGATCCCGGACCAGCTCGGACTCCTCGTCCGCCTCTCAGTCTTGGACGTCTCCTACAACCGCCTCGAGGGTCTCATCCCGGTGCTTCTCGCAAATCGAACGGGGTTGCCTAGGTTCAATGCGAGCTCCTTCGCAGGGAACAAGGAGTTGTATGGCTATCCGCTGCCGCCGATGAGGGGGAGGGGACTGTCGGTGCTCGCCATCGTCGGAATAGGCCTGGGAAGCGGCATGGTCAGCCTCGTCCTGAGCTTCAGCGCGGTTTGCATATGGCTGAAGGTTACGGAGCAGAGCAGTACTACTGCCCCCGTTGGAGGGATGATCAACGCCGAGGATGGCAAGATCTCCCACCTCATGCCCGATTACTGAAGCCCTCCATCGAGCGGGCAATGCCGGGCTCTGTCTCCATCCAAATCGCTCCTCCTTAGGTTTCCGGCTTCAATTTAATTCGGCGGTCGGTCATCGTCTTCTTTGGATTTTTCTTCCCCTGTGTAATTATTTTGAAATGCTTAAGCTTTCTTGTCCTTATAATTTTGAAGTACAAATCTATTTTGACTTTGTGCAAATCATGATTAAGTACAAATAAAAAAACTTTAAGTACAAACCAAACTGTTAGGTTGTAACATCTCATTTCCAATTAGACTGCTCTACTTAGATTGTGGTAGGACATGTGGTTGGGGCATGAGTTTAGACTAGGTTTGAACTATGGAGTTAAGGTGTAGTCACATGAGACCCACTATAGGGCCCAAGTTAACCCAAGTCAAACTAGCCCAAATTGGGGTCTTAGCTACACATAGGTCCCACCACTACACCCCTAACCCTAATAACAATCTAAGTGAACCATAAACCATGTCATTGGGTCACCTATTGACCCAAGTCAACTCTAACCTTAATTTGGTCAAACACACACCTAAAGGTCCAATTAGTCCCAGCGGGGCACCATCATGGCCCAACCCAAGTTGGGTGGAACCATTGAGTCCATGAACATCAAGTGGGGTCAGTCCACTCATCAAGTTGACCAAGTTAATCTAAAAGTCAACAAGTCAACCAAAGGTCTAAATGAAGGAAATAAGGAACCAAACTCATTCCCAAAGGGCTAAGCCCATAAGCCAAGGTCCATGACCAGCCCAAGTACACATTTACAGCCCCTACTCTCTGAATTTGGAGGGTAGTGACATGCAAGGGGGCTTTTTGGGGGTTTTTTGCAAAAAGGGAAGAGAGAGAAGGAAGGAAAAAGGGGAATGGAGGAAACTTGGCCCTCTTTCCCTCTGCCCAAGCATGTGGCTAAGCTCCCAAGCTCATTTCCAGCAGCTTTTAGGGGCTGGTGGCAACTTGACAGCAAGGAGGTGCTTCCTATGCTCATGGCCGGCCACCCCCTTAATCAAATTCCTCACACAACCACTCTCAGTCGAATCCAAGCCCACCATCAGCTTCAGGAGGTTGAAACGAGTGGAATTCGATACTTGGAGCAAGGAGTTTGGTGGAGAAACGAAGAATCGGGCTAGATCGCCGGATGGATCGTCGGCCATGACACACCACCACCGCACGCGTCGCCACGCCTGGCTACAGGTTCGTTTCGCCTCACCTCACCCCGTGCTAGCTTTCTATCTCACTTAGGCGAGACATCGGGATCAATTGAGCCTGACACCATGAGAGATTATGCACATTTTTTTTGAGCTTTTCTTCTAGCTCGGGATCGCCGGAGGAGCCGCCTCCGGCAGCCTCACCGTTGGGAAATGCTAGCCACCACCTCAACGGAGGTGGTGGCGATAATCGCCGGCGGTGACGCCGGCCCAGGTGGTCGGAATAGGCCTTAGAGATGATTTGAGACAGACCCTATTGTTCATCTCTCATGGCACTTCAGCTCAGATCATAGAGATGGACAAAAAGTTTGGGGCAGATCAACTGATGGTGTAGAGCAGGGGAAAGAGACCGTTCGATGGGTATTCCTTCGGGGAGAGTAGTCGGGGCTCACAGAGAGGCAGAGTTATGAGGCACAAGAGGGGTAGGGGACGCTATCATCCCAACTTCAGGCAGGAGTAGAGGCCTCCTGCAGCAATAGCTCCTCCACCACTACAGACACATGACCAGATGAGGCAGGATGATCGTGGCCACCGACCGGTAGTTTGTTTCGGGTGCCACCAGCCGGGCCACATTAGATCTGAGTGTCCTCATCAGTTTCGTCCATTTCCTCCTCCACCTGCTCCATCCCCAGTGGCCCATCCAGTACAGCAGGGCCGAGTCCGAGGTCAAGGCCGAGGCCGAGGTCAAGGCCGAGGCCGAGGCCGAGGTCAAGGCCGAGGCCGAGGCCGAGGTCAAGGCCGAGGTCAAGGCCGAGGCCGAGGACCTTTTGGTCGAGGCAGAGGACAAGAGCAGATGTACGCATTAGACCTTGCGGAGCCGAGGAATCCTGAGGACGTCATCACAGGTACTTTAAATTGTATTATGAATTTAAAATTTTTCAATATATAGTACCTGATCTTGTAGAATAATAACCAATTTGAAACTCAAATCAACCTCAGGCATAGTCTTTATCAGCGGCAAGCTCGCTCATACACTGTCCGATACGGGTGCTTCGCACTCGTTCGTATCAGAAGCCTTTGTGGAAGTACTGGATGGCGTGGAACGATTCATGTTCTCGACGATGAGGGTGCGACTACCTGATGGATCAGAGCTATAATCCTCCGCCAAGTGCAACATGGAGGCAGAAATTGGCTGAAAGGCTTTTTAAGCACCTGCAACAATCCTAAGGATGCCAGACTTTGACCTTATCCTGGGCATGACATGGTTGCATTGGAACCATGCCCAGATCGATTGCCCGTCGAAGAGGATCACATTGAGGCACGGGGACTCCTACGTCATCGTCGAAGGTATTAGACTTGTTTCCCACCTTTTATTATCATCTGTACAGGCTGTCAAAGCCCACAAGCATGGAGAGGAAGTATACATTATCTGCTTCGAGATGGTGGGGACAGAGGCTTCTATTGTTGACATCCCGGTGGTTCGGGATTTCTCCGACGTATTTCCGGAGAAATTGCCCGGACTGCCACCAGCAAGGGACACGGACTTCCGCATTCAGTTGGTGGCAGGAGCGAGGCCCGTATCTCGGGCATCGTATAAGATGGCCCCAAAGGAGCTAGCAGAGTTCAGGATGCAGCTACAGGAGCTGGTGGAGTCAGAATTTGTCCGACCGAGCTCATCACCATGGGAAGCAACAGTGTTATTTGTCAAGAAGAAGGACGGGTCGCTGTGGCTCTGCATCGACTACCGGGAGTTGAACCGGTTGACGGTCCGGAACACATACCCCTTGCCCCGGATCGACGAGCTTTTTGATCAGCTTCAGGGAGCCTTCTGGTTCTCCAAGTTGGATTTGAGATCCGGATACTATCAGCTGCGGATCCAGGAGGAGGACATTCCGAAGACGGCTTTCAGTTCCCGCTATGGATTGTACGAGTTCACGGTGATGCCTTTCGGGCTTACGAATGCGCCTTCTGTATTCATGAGTTTGATGAACCGTGTCTTCGAGCCCTACCCGGACAGATTTGTCATAGTCTTCATCGATGATATTCTGATTTACTCCCGGACACAGGATGTAACAGCCCAATTTTCAGCAGACAAAATTTTGGGTGACACGGCCTGGGACACGGGCGTGTCCCAGGGCGTGTCCCGCTCGGGTTCGGCGTCAGGTCGACGAAATTCTGTGTTTAACAAATTGAGCTCGACGATTTAACAAAGGCTTCGTGAGCTGGCAAAATCATCGAACACGGAATCGTCGAACGGAAATCGTCTAACGCTGGGCCAATCGTCGAGCGCTGGCCAACTCGACGAGCGCTGACAAATCATCGAACGCGCTGTTTGACAATCACTGGTGAGATCGACGATCGCTGGCGAGCTCGACGATCGCTGTCTGATCGTCGAATGCAGATCGTCGAGCGCAGACCTGTGTCACAGGCGTGGCTTGGCTGACACGGGCATGTCCCGTAACGGTGACCTGTTTTGGGGATAAGGCGGGTTGAGCACCGCTTTGAGTACACGGGCGTGTCACGGGCGTGTCACAGGGCGTGTCGTACGCGAAAATCGATTTTCTCGATTTTTCGTAGTCGTCCATTTTCTCAGCTGGGATTCAAGGGATGAGTTTCTTTCCTATTTCCTTAAGGCCTGAAGTACATATTGGAGCAGAAGGACTTGAATATGCGACAACGAAGGTGGTTGGAGTTCCTCGGGGACTACACCTTTGAGATTCACTATACTCCCGGGAAGGGAAACTTAGTCCCGGATGCCTTGAGTTGGAGAGCTCCGGCTAGAGCGAGTTGGTTACAAAGGTATGATGAACGTCTCATTTAGGAGCTAGAAGCGTTAGAGATTTATTGTGTTGACAAGAATTCTACCGCCAATGCATGTCTGAACTGGACGGAGGTGCAATGTGACCTTGCAGACCAGATTCGACGAGCAACAGGGTTAGATGAAGATCTCTTACGCTATGTTAACGAGGGGCCAGAGGGCAAATTCTCCTGGCATGACGGTCTTCTGCGGAAAGACGGCCGTTTGTGCGTCCCAAATGTGAGTAAATTGCGGGAAGAACTGATGTATGAAGCGCATTATACAAAGTGTTCCATTCACCCCGGGAGCACGAAGATGTTCAATGATATGAAAAAACTATTATGGTGGCCAAGGCTAAAGAGAGATGTTGCCCTCTATGTGGCCAAATGCCAAACATGTGCGATGGTGAAGGCGGAATGCCAAAAGACGGGTTGTTATTTGAAGTCGCTGCCAATTCCAGAGTGGAAGTTTGATGATATTTCCATGGATTTTGTGCACGGGTTACCGAGATCTCAGCGAGGAAATGATTCCATCTGGGTGATTGTTGACCGGCTAACTAAAGTGGCACATTTTCTCCCGAACATGCGGGATGATTCGGTCGAAAGTTTGGCAAAATTATATGTTGACCAGATTGTGCGGCTGCACGGTGTTCCTCGGAGCATCGTAAGTGATCGAGATGGGTGATTCACGTCAAATGACTGAAGGCTAGTTCACCGACTGTTGGGCACGAAGTTGACATTCAGTACGGCCTTTCATCTCCAGACGGATGGCCAAACTGAAAGAACCAACAGGACGATGGAGGATAAGCTCAGGATGTGCGCCCTCGACTTCGGAAAGAAATGTGAAGATCATCTCTTTATGGTGGAGTTTGCTTATAATAACAGCTACCAGGCGAGCATCGGGATGGCACCGTATGAAGCTCTATTTGGAAGGACGTGTCGTACTCCCTTGGCTTGGATAGAAGCGGGCGAAGCACGCAATGAAGTCGATGAAGCAAATTCAACCATTCGTGCTATTCGAGAGAAGCTACTCATAGCCCAAGATCATCAATCAAAGTACTACAACGCCAAGCACCGGAACGTGGAGTTCGCGGTTGGCGATTGGGTCTACTTGAAGATCAAGCCCTTCAAAGGTGTCTCCAGGATTCAACGTTTTAAAAAGTTGAGTTCAAGATATTTGGGTCCATTTGAAGTGGTTGAGCGAATAAGAGAAGCTGCGTATCGGCTAGCTCTTTCGGCAGACTTGAGTGGACTACATGATGTGTTTCACATCTCGGTGCTGCGGAAGGCCGTTAAAGATCCAGCTCAAGTGATCACGAATGATCGTGTGCCAGTGGAGTATCGGCTAACAACGAGGGTTAGACCCATTCAGATCGAGGATCGAGCCGAGAAACAGTTGCGGAATAAAACAGTCAGAATGGTTAAAGTCCGGTGGGACAACTGCGACCGTGAAGAGCTTACATGGGAGCGAGAGCAGACCATGCGAGCTGAGTTTCCTGAGCTATTTTTGTAAAGTAAACAATTTTGTTGTAACATGCCAATTGTAATGTTATAACCTTTTGCTTGCTGGTTGCCAACCTCTATACCAATTTCGAGGACGAAATTTCTTGTAGGAGGGGAGGGTTGTAACAGCCCAATTTTCAGCAGGCAAAATTTTGGGAGACACGGCCTGGGACACGAGCGTGTCCCAGGGCGTGTCCCGCTCGGGTTCGACGTCAGGTCGACGAAATTCTGTGTTCAACGAATTGAGCTCAACGATTTAACAAAGGCTTCGTGGGCTGGCAAAATCGTCAAATGCGGAATCGTCGAACGCGGAATCGTCGAACGGAAATCGTCGAACGTTGGGCCAATCGTCGAGCGATGTCCAACTCGACGAGCGCTGGCAAATCGTCGAACGCGCTGTTTGACGATCGCTAGTGAGTTCGACGATCGCTGCCGGATCGTCGAACGCAGATCGTCGAGCGCAGACCTGTGTCACGGGCGTGGCTTGGCTGACACGGGCGTGTCCCGTGGCGGTGACCTATTTTGGGGATAAGGCGGGTTGAGCACCGCTTTGAGTACACGGCCTGTGACACAGGCGTGTCACAGGGCGTGTCGGAATTTTCAGCTGGGATTCAAGGGCTGAGTTTCTTTCCTGTTTCCTTAAGGCCGAGACTTGGACAGAAAGTCTCATTTTATGTTGGCCTTTATCTTTCTTCTATTCTAGAGAGAGAAAGGGAAAGGAAGACTAAGGAAGAAGAAGAGGGGTTGTTCGGTGGTGGAGCTTGTGAGTGTCAAGCGGTGATCCGAGGCCATCTTTTCAGAGGAAACGCTGTTGCGATTCTTTCAAGTTACCTTGGTGCTTATGGCACTGAAGCGGTCTACAAGGGTAACGACTTTTCTTCCTAGCCATGTGAAGGCTTCCTTTTTGGCATATGTATGTGATTCACCCACCAAAAGGTGGCTGATTTTGGGAGTCTTTGGGTTGATTCATGTAATCCCCTTTGTTGGCATATAGGTCCGGAAATGGAGTACGGAATAGGCATGTTGTATGAAGCCCATCTGGACAGGTTGGTCTGGATTGGTGATGTTGCATACGAACCGGAGAAGACTCCGTGATAAACGTGTAGTTTAGGAGTCGACGGGTTGGACCTGTGAAAGGAAGTAGCAGGAAGTACTGGAGTGGTAGTCCAGGAAAATACCTGTAGAATGCTTGTGCTGCTTGTGCTAATGTGTTTGACCTGTAAAAGGAAGTAGCAGGAAGTACTAGATTTAAATTCCAGGAAATACCCTTTGGAATGCTTAATGTTCATGAGGAGTCCACCTGTGAAGCGAGTAACAGGAAGTACTGACATGGTAGCCAGGAAAGACCCCTGACATTTGTAATATTTGCGGCGTTCACCTGCGAAGAGAGTAGCAGGAAGTACTGGTGTGCCCAGGAAAGACCTGCTAATGTTGTGAGATGAATGGGTGTAATAGAAATACACAGGCTTGAATGCCAGAACAGGATCGGTGAGACCTACCCGTGCCTTTATTTAGCCGCGAGTATGCCGTGCTTGGTGATGGCAAGGCAATTTGAGCAACGGGGGGTGGAGGATCCGACCTGCGTTATGTCCGTCCGACGTGAGACCAGAAGGTGCGGTCTGTTGGAGCGCATAGCAAGAGTCTTAGGCCTACGCGCCGTGAGACAATGGGGGGCTACGGGCCAATCCCGGTTCACTAAGACTATAAAACTCCGGCTGCACGCCATGGAGTAAATGCTCAAGTGAGTTGTCGTTGGGCTATGACCTTGATACGGTGGTGGGCAACTGATTTGCCAGTACACCAAGAATGTGCCCTGAGTGCACGGACCGTTGGGCCGGGTGGCTAACGGTTGTGATGGCATGTGTGCGTGATAACACATTATATGAGATATATAGCCATGCTTGTGATATGATATGCCTGCAGGGAAGATTACCGCTGCCCCGAGAAAAGGGGTAGGGTCGTTCTAATTTGGTCAGCTGAATGCTGACCGTTGCCTCTGTTTGCCACCCTTGGGTGAAATGTCCATGTGCAGGTGCTGGAGAACCGAGCGGGATGCATAAGGGTTGAAGTCCTTACTGCTTTTGCTGCTTCCGCTGCTAGCCCTCGAAGGCTATTGTGAATGTACATGTTATGTTTTCTTTGATGTGGCCGGCCTGCGTGCCAATGTTTGGGCCACTATTTGATAGCCCTGTAAGGTCATATGGCCAGCGCTGTTTACATGTTGTAAGACATTCCTATAATCTATAAAATATGAAGTTTTATATGTTGGACATTCAAGAGAGGAGTTCAAGTGTATAGGCTTCCGCTAGAATGCAATGCGTTAGGATCCGCTGCGTTACTCTGGTATCACTCCGTGACGACACCACTCGTTTTGTTGTATATGTTGTGGGCCCCCTGTCGGACCTTCTAGTATATGCTATATGAACGGATGAGGTTATTACACATGAGGACCATACTCAGCATTTGGCATTGGTTTTGGGGAAGCTGAGAGAGCACCAGATGTATGTCAAGTTCTCCAAGTGCCAGTTCTGGCTACAAGAGGTGGCATTCTTGGGGCATACTATCAGTGGGGCCGGGTTGGCCGTGCACCCGGCCAAGGTGCATGCAGTTAGAGATTGGCCGCGGCCAAAGTTAGCTTCGGATATACGCAGTTTTTTGGGACTCGCGGGATATTATCGCAAGTTCGTGGAGGGGTTCTCGAAGATAGCACTCCCCCTCACGTCCTTGACGAAGAAGGAGACAGATTTTACTTGGACGGAGAAGTGCGAGGCAGCATTTCAGGAGCTAAAGGATAGGCTCACCTCTTACCCCATCCTTGCACTTCCAGCTGGGAAGGAAGGATTTCACATTTATACCGACGCCTCATATCAGGGGATGGGTGCGATCCTGATGCAGCACGGACATGTCATCGCTTATGCTTCGAGATAGTTGAAGAAGCACAAACAGAACTACCCCGTACATGATTTAGAGCTCGGGCGGTGGTATTTGCATTGAAGATTTGGAGGCATTACTTATATGAGGTTCATTGTGACATTTTCTCGGATCACAAGAACCTCAAGTATGTTGACACGCAGAAGGACCTGAACCTGCGCCAGAGAAGATGGCTTGAATTTTTGTGCGACTATGATTACACCATGTATTATCATCCGGGGAAGGCGAACACTGTGACAGATGCCTTGAGTAGGAGAGCCAGCACCTCAGGACCAGAGCCTCGGGTGATGTCTATGGAGCTGCTGCAGATGCTAGAGGATATGCACATTTCTGTCGTTTCCAAGTCCGAGCCGGAAATTTATCGGGAGTACTTGAACTCTCTGATCCTTGAGAGTGATATACGAGAGCACATCAGGATACAATAGAGGCTAGATGCAGCTTTGGAGCCGGTATTCAGGGCCCTAGAAGGGGGCAAGATAGAGGATTATTCTTTGCGTGATGACCTCATTCATTTCCGTGGTCATGTTTATATACCCGCAGGAGGTGGTATCCGGGAGGATATACTCAGGGAGGCACACTGTTCTCAGTACTCAGTGCAACCCAGTATCACCAAGATGACAACAGATCTGTGGAGGAGCATGTATTGGTCGGGAATGAAGAGGGAGATCATCTACTATGTGAAACACTGCGAGACATGCCAACGGGTAAAGGCAGGGTGCAAGAGCCCAGGAGGGTTACTACAGTCACTGTCGGTGCCTGAGTGGAAGTTTGAAGATATCACTATGGACTTCGTGCACGGATTGTCTCGCTCCCACTCGGGGCACGATTCTATTTGGGTCATTGTCGATAGACTGACCAAGGTGGCCCGGTTTATACCGATCAAGAAGGACAACTCTGTTGCTGCTTTGGTGAGGTTTTTTCTGGAGCAGTTCGTCAGGTACCACGGGGTCCCCAGGATGATTGTCTTGGATTGTGACAGTCGGTTCACTTCTAGGGAGTGGAGAGCGGTGCAGACATACTTGGGTTCTCAGCTTTCTTTTAGCACCGCTTTCCATCCACAGACCGACGGTCAGACAGAGCGGACCATCAGGACTATGGAGGATCTGCTATGATTGTGTATACTGGATACGGGGAGGCCCTGGGAGAGACTATTGCCACTTGTTGAGTTCTCCTACAACAATAGTCACTAGGCGAGCATTGGGATGACACCTTATGACGTTCTTTACGGGAGAAAGTGCCAGACACCGCTATCTTGGGTTCAGGATGAGGACCCAAGGCACTTGGATCAGAATACATATAGGATACGGATGCTCAGATACGACTGATCAGGGACCGGATGCTGGAAGCTCAGAGTAGGCGGGCTAAGTACTACAATGTGTGGCATCAGAAGGTGGAGTTCCAGGTGGGGGACAGAGTATTCTTGAAGATACATCCGGTGCATGGTGTTTCTCGGGTGCGGAGGCATAAGAAGCTCAGCCCTCAATATATGGGGTCATATTTGATCTTGGAGCGGATCGGCCCCTTGGCTTACAGGCTGGAGCTACCGCCAGAGTTAGGGGCCTTGCACGATGTCTTTCACGTCTCCTCGCTATGAAGAGCTCTCCTTCGGCCAGAGCAGCATATTACCACTACAGCAGTCCCGTTAGCACCTGACAGATCAGTTCGTTTAGAGCCGCTCCGGATCGATGATACTGCGGTCCGAGTGCTGCGGAAGAAGAAGGTGTAACTTCCCTAGCCGATACAATGTGACGACGTCA
Organism: Platanthera guangdongensis; assembly: GCA_039583875.1. Taxonomy (NCBI): domain Eukaryota; kingdom Viridiplantae; phylum Streptophyta; class Magnoliopsida; order Asparagales; family Orchidaceae; genus Platanthera; species Platanthera guangdongensis. The sequence continues at coordinate 422,349 of CM077164.1, forward strand.
CGGCTCCGCTCTAGGCGACGCTACCGGGTTGCAGCCCAAGCACCCCAACCCCTCTCCAGCCCACTGTCGGGTTGTTGGGGGCCACAACCTCCCTTTGATGAGCGAACTCGACAGTTAAGTTGGGCCGTACGGGTACTTCCCAGGAGGTCACTTATCCCATTACTACTCTCGCCCAAGCACGCTCAATTGGTGATGAGAAGTGAAGTCTCATACCAAGCTCTTGGAGCTTGCTTTAGACCATAAAGAGCTTTATGCAATCTAAAAACATATGAAGGATGGGTTGGAGAGATAAAAGCTAGAGGTTGTTCAACATAAACCTCTTCTTTAAGTACTCCATTCAGAAAGACACTCTTGACATCCTGGGAAGTTCCCGTACGGCCCAAATTAACTGTCAAGTTCGCTGATCAAAGGGAGGTTGTGGCCACCAACAACCCGCCAGTGGGCTGGAGAGGGGTTGGGGTGCTTGGGCTGCAGCCCGGTAGCGTCGCCTAGAGCGGAGCCGTGACGTCGTCACGTTGTATCGGCTAGGGACGTTACAATAAAAGTGCACTTTTTATTGTAACGTCCCCTGGGCCGTCCGTGGGCCTTAAGCCCACCAGGCCTCCGTTAGACCGTTATCGGGCTGCAGCCCAAGCACCCCAACCCCTCTCCCTCTACAAGCGGGTTGTTGGTGGCCGCAACCTACCTTTGATGAGTGAAATTCTCTAGTTAAGCGGACAATACGGGGACTTCCCAGGAGGTCACCCATCCCAGTACTACTCCAGCCCGAGCACGCTTAATTATGGAGTTCTTTCAACTCTCATCACCAATTGAGCTGCAGCTCAATTGGTGATGAGAGTTGAAATAACTCCATAGTTAAGCGTGCTCGGGCTGGAGTTGTACTAGGATGGGTTACCTCCTAGGAAGTCCCCGTAGCGCAGGCTTGACTATCGAGTTTACCTCATCAAAGGGAGGCTGCGGCCACCAACAATCCGTCCGTGGAGGGAGAGGGGTTGGGGTGCTTGGGTTGCTGCCCGGTAGCGATGCCGTGCTGGCCCAGTGGGATGCGGCCCACGGACGGTTGAGGCGGGCCGTTACAATAAAAGGTGCACTTTTATTGTAACGTCCCTAGCCGATACAACGTGACGACGTCACGGCTTCGCTCTAGGCGACGCTACCGGGCAGCAGCCCAAGCACCCCAACCCCTCTCCATCCACAAGCGGGTTGTTGGTGGCCACAACCTCCCTTTGATGAGATAAACTCGATAGTCAAGCCCGCACTACGGGGACTTCCCAGGAGGTCACCCATCCCAGTACTACTCCAGCCCGAACACGCTTAACTATGGAGTTCTTTCAACTCTCATAGTTAAGCGTGCTCGGGCTGGAGTAGTACTGGGATGGGTGACCTCCTGGGAAGTCCCCGTAGTGCGGGCGTGACTATCGAGTTTACCTCATCAAAGGGAGGCTGTGGCCACCAACAACCCGCCTGTGGTTGGAGAGGGGTTGGGGTGCTTGGGTTGCAGCCCGGTAGCGTCGCCTAGAGCGGAGCCGTGACGTCGTCACGTTGTATCGGCTAGGGACGTTACAGAAGGTTCCCCTGGTGAAGGTGTTATGGTCCAACCATGGACGGGAGGAGCACACATGGGAGCCAAGGGATCTGATGCTAGAGCGGCACCCGGAGCTTTTTACCTCAGGTAATACTTTATTTTTTTTAAGTTCTTAAATCATATGTTTAAAAACCCCGTAGACCCGAACTTAAATTTCGGGAACGAAATTATTTTTTTTGTTTATGGGGGTTTGTAACATCACATTTCAAATTAGACCACTCTACTTAGATTGGGTTAGGACATGTGGTGGGGGCATGAGTTTAGGCTAAGTTTGAACCATGAAGTTAGGGTGTAGTCACATGAGACCCACTATAGGGCCCAAGTTAACCCAAGTCAAACTAGTCCAAATTGGGGTCTTAGCTACACATAGGCCCCACCACTACACCCCTAACCCTAATAACAATCTAAGTGAACTATAAGCCATGTCATTGGGTCACCTATTGACCAAAGTTGACCCAAGTCAACCCTAACATTAATTTGGTCAAACCCACACCTAAAGGTCCAATTAGTCCAAGTGGGGCACCACCATCGCCCAACCCAAGTTGGGTGGAACCATTGGGTCCATGACCATCAAGTGGGGTCAGCCCACTCATCAAGTTGACCAAGTCAACCTAATAGTCAACAAGTCAACCGAAGGGCCTAAATGAAGGAAAGAAGGAACCAAACACATTCCCAAAGGGCTAAGCCCATAAGCCAAGACCCATGGCCAGCCCAAGTACACATTTACAGCCCCTAACCTCTGAATTTGGAGGGTAGTGACATGCAAGGGGGCTTTTTGGGGGTTTTTGGCAAAAAGGGAAGAGAGAGAACGGAGGAAAAGGGGGAATGGAGGACACTTGGCCCTCTTTCCCTCTGCCCAAGCATGTGGCTGAGTTCCCAAGCTCATTTCCAGCAGCTTTTAGGGGTTGGTGGCCACTTGGCAGCAAGTAGGAGCTTCCTATGCTCATGGCCAGCCACCCCCTTAATCAAATTCCTCACACAACCGCTCTCAGTCGAATCCAAGCCCACCATCAGCTTCAGGAGGTTGAAACGAGTGGAGTTCGATACCTGGAGCAAGGAGTTTGCTGGAGAAACAAAGAAACGGGCTAGATCGCCGGAGGGATCGTCGGCCATGGCACACCACCACCGCACGTGTCGCCAAGCCCGGCTACAGGTTCGTTTCGCGTCACCTCACCCCGTGCTAGCTTTCTAGCTCACTTAGGCGAGACATCGGGTTCAATTGAACCCGATACCATGAGAGATTGCGTGCATTTTTCCGAGCTTTTCTTCTAGCTCGGGATCGCAGGAGGTGCCGCCTCCGGCAGCCTCACCGCCGGGAAACGCTAGCCACCACATCAACGAAGGTGGTGGCGATAATCGCCGGCGGTGGCGCCGGCCCAGGTGGCCGGAATAAGCCAGCAAACTTGACTCAAGACGGCTCAATCTCAGTCGTTGGCTGATGGGGACGATGACCTGATCCCGTCCGTTTTATCCCATTTAAATTAATTGATATGATTATTTATGAATAGTATATTTTTGTCATACTTTTACAGTGATATTGCATGTTAATTGTAGGCCTGTTAGATGCATATTCAGAGTTAGTTATCAACATAAAAAAATGTAGCCCTTGACCTTACCTTTAAAATGACACTCTAAAGTCATGATTTGGTACAGTAGAACTCTCTGTAGGGCCATTCTACCATGACTGGTTCTAGGCTAGAGCAGATCTTAAAATAAATGCGCAAGCCAAACCATAAGTCATCATGACCTGAAAGTTTGGTCAGTCACGTGTTATGGGTAAACCTAGGCTCTGACCAAAAATGAGAATTTTTGGTCAGACTTTTGCTATAGTATTTGATGAAATACTAATAATTAAATTAAGTGTATTTTTGGAGATGTATGACTCCAAATGGCCCTAAATTTTGGTGGAATGTCCATTAGGTCAATATATAACCATGAAAAAACATTCAGGTCATTTTGACCCCTGCATGTTTGGGAAATCCCACATGCATGAGATAAGTATGTTCAAATTTGGGGTGCCTATAGTAAAAATAGAAAAATTGGAATTTAGCCCATTTGGACAATTGTATGCCCATGAAACTCTGGACAGAGGCTTATAGGGATGAAATATACCTCCCATAGGAAAGTTGGGATTTTTGGGATCAAAAATCTCATTATTTGGAATTATTGGAAAATATGCCTAGTTAGGAAATAAATTTGAATCTAGGACATATGAATTTATTAAATTCTGAAATTTTGTCACAAGCTTTATTATTTCATAGCTCACCTTTGAAAAAATTTATGGGACTGTTAAATAATGTTAACTTGGAATTTAAGTAGAATTTACCATTTTTCCTATTATGGAAATTAATTAAAAATAATTGAAATTTTTATTTAAATATTATGGAAAAATTTACAGTAGTTTATTTATGTGATTAAATCCATGTTAAATTATTTGAGAATTTTTGAATGTCTTTGTATACTGAAAACCCTAATAATGGTATTTTGGTAATATTGTTCATATGGATATATGTTTGGCCAAATCACTGTTTAGGACTTTGAAATTCTGTATTTAGCTTTATTATATCAACATAGATACTCAATAATTTTCTTAGAATTTTTGGTTGTGTAGTTGATGTACCTTATTTGGAAAGTGGTCAAATTGGGATTTTAATATTAAATGTGAATGAAATAAAACTTTGCATAGGAAAATTATGAAACCTGATTGTTAACCCAGAAATCGGCGATCCTTCCCAAGATGGCCAGCTGGCTCATCGTGACCCTTAGATTATCCCTTTCGATCGCGATGGGTCCCAGCGTAGGCGGACAGTCTTCCCTATCCGCCTAGGTCTCCTAGCAACCGCGTGCCCTGCGGGACGGCGAGCTATTCCCATGGCTCACCCTCGCGGGACATGCGGTTAGGTCCGCTAATCGTGCAGTCTTTTCCTTGCAGGAGTCCGCCAACAGCAGTACCAGTAGCGGCCTCCTATTTCTCTCAAGGGGGCGGTGGTCTCCTACCGCCGTCCGTCGAGGACGCCCGCCTAGGGCTACCTCCCTGCTGCCCGAGGGGCGGCGGCCTCCTGCCGCCGTCCGCCGAGGCCGCCCACCCCGGGCGGCCTCTGCCCGTCAGCCGGGCGGACTCCACCCGGAGTCCGCCCAGGCCGCCCGCTAGGGGGCGGCCCCGGCTCCTGCCGGGCGGACTCCACCCGGAGTCCGCCCAGGCCGCCCGCTAGGGGGCGGCCCCGGCTCCTGCCGGGCGGACTCCACCCGGAGTCCGCCCAGGCCGCCCGCTAGGGGCGGCCCCGGCTCCTGCCGGGCGGACTCCCCCCGGAGTCCGCCCAGGCCGCCCGCTAGGGGGCGGCCCCGGCTCCTGCCGGGCGGACTCCCCCCGGAGTCCGCCCAGGCCGCCCGCTAGGGGGCGGCCCCGGCTCCTGCCGGGCGGACTCCACCCGGAGTCCGCCCAGGCCGCCCGCTAGGGGGCGGCCCCGGCTCCTGCCGGGCGGACTCCACCCGGAGTCCGCCCAGGCCGCCCGCTAGGGGGCGGCCCCGGCTCCTGCCGGGCGGACTCCACCCGGAGTCCGCCCAGGCCGCTCGCTAGGGGGCGGCCCCGGCTCCAGCCGGGCGGACTCCACCCGGAGTCCGCCCAGGCCGCCCGCTAGGGGGCGGCCTCCGGCCTGCCGGGCAGACTCCTCCCGGAGTCCGCCCAGGTCGCCCGCTAGGGGGCGACCTCCAGCTTTCTGCAGGTGGGTCCTTCCGACTGCTTCATCGCTCGACAGTGGCGGACGCAAAATCTCTGTCCGCGGAGTCCGCGCAGGTCGTCATGCTGATGTCACTGGGCCCCGCTTCTAGAAGAACTTCCCTGGGCCTATAAATAGCCCATGGTGCCTCTCATTCTGCATCTTCCTGGATCCTGCAAGTCTTGCCAGCAGACCCTGCGGACTCCGCTTTCCAGTCCGTCATCACTCCTCCAGCAAGCTCTGCGGACTCAGTTTCCTGTCAGCGCAGCTCTCCAGCAGCTCTTCAGCAGCTTGCCAGCAGACTCTGCAGACTCAGTTTCCCAGTCCTCCAGCTTGCCAGCAGACTATTTTACTTAGTCTCTGCCAGCTTCTCCCCTGCTTTCTGGCACTTTCTCCTCTCTTAGCCGCCAGCTTCTCCTTGTACCCTTTAAGTGATTTTGTTGTAAAGGTGTACTTGTAAGCTTGTAATCTCTAGCTTTTAATAAAAGGAAAGCCCGTCGCAGGAGTGGCATTTAAGCCGCGGCGGGCGAAGTGTGTTGTTGCCGCTGCTAGCGGCCCCCTCTTCTTCTCCTCTGCTCAGCAAGCCTTGCTCCTCTGCTCAGCAGACTTCTTCTCAGCTCAGCTCTCCTCGGCAACCAACCTGCAAGCACAACCGTCCCATTAGCCGTCTGCTCGACAGCTCCTGGTCAACCTCCTTCTCCTCTCTTGATCAACCCGCTCTGTTGGTCAAGCTTCTCTCCTCTATCCCCGCAACCCTCTTTGACAAGCCGTTTGCTCCACTCTCGAGCACTCAGAGGCTTCCTTCCTTCCCTCCTCTCCTCCTCTCCTAGCTTGTGAGATCGAACACCCCCTCCGTGTTAGCTGGCTGGTGCCCCGCGGCGTTTCCGCGCATCAACAATGATAGACAGTGATATTTAATCTCATGGAACACATAGTAAATTTATTAGGTAGGTTGAACCATTATATGTTGTACATCATGTGCAAGGTGACCCCGGTCACTCAATTAAAAGAATTAATTTAAGCCCTTAACTCTTTAGAAAATAGTGAAACCTGGGATGATCGACATCATACATCAAAGCAAACCATGATAAATAATTAGGGGCAGTTGACCCAAGAGTTTGGAAGACATGTCATACGGGTCAACATTAGGTCATGAGTGCGCTTAGTAAAAATATAGCACATAAAACTAGGACCCTCAGGGGATAAGGTTGTCGGTTGAGATAAAATTTATGTTGTGAAGATGAACCTTGGTTGGTGTCCAATATGTCACTTCTTGATAACGAGTGGTAGAGTGCAAAATCCTAAGGAAAGTGGCTAGAACAAGGATCGGCGGAAGATCGTCACTCTCCTGATAACATTCTAAATTATTAGGTTTGTCCCAAAGTAACAATGAGAGTTGGTATGGATCATGGGTAGACATTAATAAAAGTAAATATCCTTGAGAAATGGAGCTTTGGGCTTCAGCCCATCGTAGTTCATAGTGCCCCCGAGAACCCTTCACCGGGCATGCCCCGGGCAGTCCTGCGATTAACCCTAAATTGCTAGGTCTAACAAACATTAGACAAGAGTAGTCTAATAGGCTAAGAGAATAGGGTAACATTCTCACCCGTGAAGGGTTGAAGGGATTCAGAACTAAAGCACTGATGTGCAATCTCACTCGTGATGGGTTGGAGGGTTTCAGGACGGGTTGGTCCTGCGAGCTGGAGGCTCGGGAGTTTGATATCAGGACATGTTTGGTCCTGCGAGCTGGAGTCACATGAGTTTGGTATCAAGACAGGTTTTGTCCTGCGATCTGGAGTCTTGGGAGTTTGATATCAGGACAGGTTTGGTCCTGCGAGCTAGAGGCTCGGGAGTTTGATATCAAGACAGGTTTGGTCCTGCGAGCTAGAGGCTCGGGAATTTGATATCCGGACAGGTATGGTTCTGCAAGCTGGAGGCTCGAGTTGGAATATCTTGCATGTGTATAGAAATAAATTTGTGGCAGATCATTCAGTACTGGGCCAATCGTCACACCGATGGCAGTACGGTGACTCTGGCGGGGTGTGATGGTTTGAGGGGCCAGTGGGTTGTTTTACACTGCGGTCTGGAGGACGATCCAAAAAAAACACACACACTCAACCAAAAAGACTGGTAGGTAGCCATCAAATAGTACGCAGAGACTCTAGAGTGCACCTAGGACGTGTACAGAGGCGTATGGGAGGTCTAGGCCTGGTAGTGCGTATACCCGCCTAGGAGTGGAGACGCCCACTCCACTGCTGTCGTAGCCACAACGGTGGTACCAGAGAGTGATGCTAGCTTCAAAAAGCGGGAACTAAAGGTCTGTGATCACAGAGACGTGTGTGTGAGTTGCACTTGCATGAATCATAAAACGCATGCATATCATGCATTCATAACTAGGTCATACGCATCATAGATCATTATCATATAAATTAGTATGAGCTCTTTTATATGGTAAGTTGTATTTGGAAACCTTAACTTATAAGTTTGTATGAGCATTCATATAAGTTAAGGTACTTCTGTGATGGTAGTTTAGTAGTAGCATATTCTACTTGTTGTTCTTTACTCTGTTTTACTTTCAGTATCTTGTTTACTTACAACACCTTACTTATTTTCTGTACAGTTCTTCATACCTTACATGTGCTATATATATAGAGCTACTAGAGTAGAAATAGTTGTTACTATATATACTTGTTACTATAGCTCCATGGTCACCTGCTTCTTGTTATACCCCTTGTTTTCCTCCGCTTCGTCCTCCCGCTCGGTGCCTAGGAGTTGCAGGGGAGAGGTGTGGAGGAAATGGCTTAGTCTTTATGACTAACGGTCGGTTGTGACCAAATCATTTTAGGAGCTCGAGGGGATGGAGTACCAATACGACCAACAGGACGAGGTGACAGGACGTGAGGAGCTGATACCACCACCACCTACTACTACTACTGCAGCCCATCGTCAGGTGGGACGAGTTTTCTGATGATAGTATAGCTTCCGCTTGTTGTCGTTTTGAGAGAGAGAGAGAGAGAGATTTGATATCATGTACAGGGCATAAACCCTTTTCTCTTTTGTTGTACTCTTTTTGGACTCTATTGTACTTTCTTTTTCATTATAGATGATAGTGCTGTGACTTGTGGACTAGCTGTTTTATACACTGCTTTTATACTTCTATTTCCCAATTGGCCGAATAGGTTATATGATCGTACTAGCTGGCAGGATCGACGTCTTGCGGTGTCGATTAACCCGTGAGTTAGTGTCACCGTAAGGCGGCAGTTCTGGGCATCTGATCGAGTTATCTCCTTGGTAAGGGGAGGGGTCTTACATAGGTGCAGACCAATTATAAAAACAAAAAAAAAATCATTCGTCCATAAGTCCATTTTAATTAGTACAAAGTCCATGATATTTAATACAAACTATGAGTTTTTTGACAAAATTTGATACTAGAATTTGAGTTCCAAAACACCATTGTGAGTTTTCAAGCTATCAACCTACATGAAAAATAAAAATTTATGTTAGTACAAAGTCCATGATATTGGAATGTGAAGCATAATTGGAATTAAACTAAAAAGGAATCCCAATTTATTGAATCATACCTTACTCATTGCATCAACAATACAACACTTTATCAGACCTTCATGAAGTTCTGCCGATTTTTGTATTTCCGGAGCATCCGCCTGATACAGTGCATACCAATAATGATTAAAGAATAAGCATAAGTGTAATATTCTCTTCATTTGATACATTGCATATCAATAATGATACAGTGCATACCAATAATATTTATGGCATAGTATTCTCCTCATTTGCAATGAAGTTGTCCCATTGTGCCGCACTTTCTTTCTGATATCTTCTCCAAATTGATTTTATTGGAGGTAATTTAAATCCTTCACGCATTTGCAGTTGTACGAAATGATTCCCATTTATAAACCCAATGTAAATTATCTTGTGAGGCGATGATGGTGGTGAATGCAGCGGTAACATCGTGAAAGATTGATATGCAGACAAGTGAACAAAAATAATATTGTAACAAGAAGCAACCACCAATCCAATATCAGACATTGACATCCACTTGTCCAATGGAGCTGGAGTAACAACACAGTCTAGTGAGCTAAGTAACTCTACTCTTCTATCCATTCCAAATATGTCAACATACAAGGTTTCTTTGTGATGCAGTTACAAAGATAGCTCATTACCTACTTTTTGCCAATCTTGACCCATACCCATAGCATTCCTAACAACTCTGTACCCACAGTGACCATCTGGAATTACATCAATCACATTTGTAATATACTCGGAAACATATGGAGGCATTTCCTTACGCACATTCCGTAACAATCTGCTCACTTTTAGTTCCACCTTACATGTGGATCAGACTTTTGTCATTCTGGTTGATACTTGCTCAGCCATCAATACATGCTTAAATAAGAATGACTCGCGCTTTGTTGTTTTTGTGTCATCTTTAAACTTCTTGGAGCTACCCTTCGGTCAACCCTTCAATGTCTTTGGTACCAAAGGCTCTAATGTTTGAGTTGTCGAGTGTTCCATTAATTCACGTAATTTTTTCTTTATTTCTTATTTTTGTAATGTTGTTGTACTCCTGTATCTTTTTAGGATTCCTTTCATTTCAATGTCAATTTCATTATCCGATTCATCTTCAACCTTAACGTTGTCATTATTTTCGATCTCTTGCAAAACTAACTGCTTCCAATGATTGTGAACCATCCATAGTGGGAAAGAGTTTGACTGCTGCATATAAGGAAGTAAATCATGTGCACATAGTAACCCCAATGCATTTCTATTTTTATGTGTGCACTCGCCAGTATCCATACACCCAGATTTAGCTAGAAGTTCTTCCTTTTTTATCAACTCTAAAGCGGTAAAAGAAATCCGCCCAACAAGTTCAATGTACAAGGCACTACCAAACTCTCTATTCAACTGAATTGTGCTTTGGCCAAATGCATGCTTAATCTCGGTGTGCTGCAGAGTAATAATTTGATTAAACGTTTTCCATATAGTTGTAAGGTTGCCGGTGGACACTTCAAGAAATCATTTTAAATGACTGTGTCCACTTTCTACACGATTGGTAGTTGAATTATCCAAATGCAAGAACATATCCACCCATGCGGAAACAAAGTATTCTTTATACGGCTCAATCCAAGTAGTAAGTACATAAGGACATGCCTCCAGATATTTTGCATTGTACTGTTCCAACATAGTGTCAAGACGATGTTCAAATTCTTTATGTGTGCGCGCATCCACTATATTTTGCCATGCAAGCAAAAATTTTTCCCATTCCTTTCCACTTTCGAAATGTTTTTTGCATTTGGTCAAAATATTTCTACTAATGTGAACCTTACATAGAATGTTTTTTGTTTTCGGAAAAAAGATTGCAACAACATTCATAAGGGCAATTTCTCTATAAGTCACAATAACTTGTGTCAACGAATGCTCGTTAAAGAAAGATCTGAAACAATCAAGAGCCATACATAACTAGATTGTGTTTCATTTGAAATGAACGCAAAAGCCGAATAAAATGTTTGGCTGGTTGAGGTTACACCCACAATGCACAGCAAGGGCATTCGAAACCTGTTTGTCTTATAAGTACAATCCATGATGAATACTGTAGGAAACATTTTGGTAAGTTGTATGGATATGGGGTGTGCAAAGAACAAGCATTCCAAATTACCACTTTCTTTTGCAACTATATTAAAACTAACATAGCTAGAGTCTGTAATACATTTATACAAAAACTGCATATGTGTACCTCCTTGTAACTCTTTCAATTGCATTTTCACTATTCATTGTATATAGTGCGCAACACAGTTTTGTTAGAAGGATCTCTTTGTTTCAAAGTTGTGAGTATTTTTCGTGGCTTAACACGGGCTAAGTACATTTCATGTACAACTGTTTGCTCATTCGAATCTAACCTTCCAGCATATGAGTGAGCTTCTAAGTGCACCATCTCATGGTTGTGAACGTCGCATATAACTTCCAGGCTCCACTCATTTAAATTTAAATCTTTTTCCCTTTAAGTGAGAACTTGCAACCACACATCTTCGAGCTTGATTTTCTCAAATTTTTCCTAACCCATCTGTTATTACGTTGATTCTCCAGATAATATCCAGCTCTGTCGCAACCAAGGATAACTCTGGGTTTGAGTCTGCTTGTAAGTTTGTCTGCACTTTGTATGGTGATGACAAAACCCAAACTCACAGCAATGCTTCGTGCCCAATCCACCAAAACATATTTACTACAAAACATATTTGATGTAACAAAATGCTTGCCGACATCAATTTCAAATGTGGAATTTGTCTCTTCATAAGATAATGAAAAAAATATCTAGTTTCAACAACACTATCTAAAATAGTACGCAAGTTTTCAAAAATAAGGTTGACTAAGAGAGGTTACCTCCATCTAAAGGTTGTTGGGAAGAGTCGGCGACAGACAATTCCAAATATTGTGATTTGTTCTTCATTAAGCTACAAAGATATGAAGTAAAAAAGCCACTCTAAATCATAAACAATAATGAAGAAATCAAGCAAATCAACTCACTGTTAACAACCAAACAGAGCCTCAATCGCTAAGCATGGGAGCCTTAATCTCTAAGCACGAGAACCTTAATCTCTAAGCACGGGAGCTTGAAATCATGCTCTAAGCACATGAATGAGTATTTCACTCACTGTTTATCTGCTTACATGGATTCAATAAGCTACCTAATCTCATTCATTTGCTGGAAGGTAATTAAGAACAAAGACAACAACTCATCCGGGAGTAATTAAGAGCAAAGACAACAACTCATCCGAATACAAAGCAACCTAATCAATCTTTAATAACATCCTAAAGTACAGGCAATCACACTAACACAAACAGCAAACTAATCACTCCTAATCACTATTCATCATCTTCTTAAAGAAGGCAGCGACAATGGCCGGGAATGAGGAGGGCTTTAGGACTATGATCGGAGGGAAAACACAAAAGAGGAGGCCGACGTACCTTGAATGTTGGCAGGAGGGAGATGAAATGCCCGACGAACGGGTGGAGGCCGGGCTGCGGCGCTGCGCCTCTTCTTCTCCATGCGTCTGCGGGAAAAAGAACGGGAGAAAATGACACTGTAAAAAAATCTAGGGCTTTTGAGGCCGGGCTGCACCTAAATATTGCAAAGACTTGAAAAAAATTAACTCAAGAGTTTTTTCTAGGTTTGCACTTAGCCATATTTGATCTGCACTTAACAGCACTCTTATATATTTATAAATATATAGTGTATGCCAAGGATCCAGAAGATGGGAATATAGAATCCAGGGATCCATTTCGGGTCGAGATTTTTTTGGGGACTGATCCAACAGGTTTATTAATTATCATCATTTTATTTTTATTTTAATCAAAAAAAATTTCACTGATGGATTTTTTTAGCAGACTTTTGTCCATTTGATGGACAAATAAACCTCCAAATGGAGAGGATCCGGATCTGGATCTCTCTATTTCTGACGATTCATCTAATGGGCATGACTTTTCAGGTGAAAATTTTTTTATTTTAAAAAAATTTATAAAAGAATGAGATTAGTGAATTCATCGAATCAGCTTAAAATGCAGTTGGACCGTGAAATAAATCCCCTTCATTTCTGATACATATACTGGGGTTGTTCATGTTTTGATACTATGGGGTTCCTTTCAGCTCTCTAGTTGACAAAAACTTTGTCCTAGTAAAAATATGTGTTTGACATAACAATTGTTATGACTGCGAAATTCATTGTGTATGGTCAAGCGTTCGTAAATGATTGTTGATCATCGTCGTCGCGCCAAATGGATCCATCGTATCTTTTTATTTGTAGCCCTTCTATATACGAATTATATTTGATGGGGTTCCCCTGAAATTACCAAGCCAAACAGACAGCACTTCAATAAAACACGCGCAAGGACCGTGCTCGCCCAAAGGAGCCCAAAATTCCCCTCAAGGCACATGCCCACTAGCGCATTGCCCAAGCACGCATGACACCCGAACAAATGCGCATCGCGCACCCCACAGGCACGCAACCGCTTCATGGGCACGCAGTGCGCGAGCCCTTGCTGCACTCGCCTAGTGCGAAGGCGACGCGCCCGGCGCGCAGCACCCTCCCGTGCAGAGCGCCCGCGCGCAGCACCCTCCCGTGCAGAGCGCCCGCGCGCAGCACCCTCCCGTACAGCGCGCCCACGTATAATGCGCCCGCACAGCGCCTTGCCCGCAACATACTCGGGTGCGCCCATGCACTCGCACAACGCGCTCGCGCGTGCCTTGCTCGTTCATGCCTGAACCGCCCAGGGGGCACTTTTGTCATTCTGGACACACTAGGAGCATCGCTCCCCTACTTCCTGAACTAGAAGCACTCTACCTTGAGCTAGATGTGTCTGGAGCTCTTGGAGATACAGACAACTCCACCAGAAGATCTCGAACAGCTTTATTCTGCTTTTCATCCACCCTGCTCCCATGTAGTTCTATAGATGAACTACCCTGATATGACGTCAATTCGTCAAATACCACATCCCTGGAATCCACAAACTTTCATGTCTTGAGATCTATGCACTTCAAGGCGCCCTTCTTCCTCTCATTATACCCGGCGAAGGCTAGCTTCCTTGCTTTCGCATCCAGCTTCCTCCTGAGAGAACTGAAATATGCACATGTTGAGACTTCATGTTGTTGGGACTCAGGGGCATCCGGTTGATGAAATATGTCGCACAGGTCATTCACTCCGCCCAAAAGACCCTAGGAATGCCTTTGGCATGAGGTCAACACTTGCTGGTCTCCGTTAGATGATAGATCTTTTGTTCTACAACTCCATTTTGCTGTGGAGTGTGTGCACATGAAAGCTCCCTCCAGGTTTCTTGTTTTCTACAGAAGTTGAAGAACTCATTTGAATTGAACTTCCCTCTATTATTTGTTCTCAACTTTTTTATCCGCTGATTAAGTCGGCCTTCCACAAACTCCTTGAACTTTACAACCTTCTGAAACGCCTCTGACTACTCCTTCACGAAGTATACCCGAGTATATCTAGTGAGGTTATTAAGCAAAACCAGCATATATCAGCTTCCTCCAAGACTGGGGATGACAGTCGGTCCCATCAGGTCACCGCGGATGCACTCCAACGGTGCATTGCACCTGGTCAGTGACTTGTTAAATGGAAGGCGATGAGCCTTTCCATACTGATACCCCACACATACATGACCATTGCCCAAAGATTAAAGACTAGGCAGGTCTTTCACCAGATCACTTGACGTCATAGCCTTTAACTTATCCATCTCAACATACCCCAACATTTTACACCATATAGCTGCGTTATCGTTGGCCTTCATCTTCTCAACATAGAAACTTCTCAACAATATGAACAAGTCCTTATTTCGTCTCCCAACATGAGTTACATCAGCCTTCACGACTGACACATTTTGGAGAAACTTCACTTTTGTTGTGCCGAAAAGAACGTGATACCTAGTGTCTGTAACGTTGATCCCAAAGAACGGGTTTTTCTTCATTCCAGACACATGATAAACACTCCGCAAAGTGAGAGGCCCCTTATCAATGCCTAAAAAAACTGTACCCTCTCTTTTGACTACATGTACAGTATCATCAACAGTAATAATAACATCATTATCTGAGTATGTCTTGCAACGTTCGCACAGCGCACGGGCGGCGAGCTCACGCAGCACGCCCGCGCACAACACGCTCCTGTGTAGTGCGCTCACGTGTAATGCGCCCGGGTAGCGCCTTGCCCGTAGTGCGCTCTAGCGCGCCTTGCGCTCGCGCAACGCGCTTGGGTGTGCCTTGCACGCAAACAACGCGCTCATGCGCGCCTTGCTCGCTCACGCTCGAACCGCCCAGGGGGCACTTTCATCATTCTAGGCACATTAGGAGCATCGTTCCCCTGCTTCCAGGACCAAAAGCACTTTCCCTTGAGCTAGATATAGTCGGAGCTCCTGGAGATACAGGCAGTTCCACCATAAGATCCTGAGCAGCTTCATTTTGCCTTCCGTCCACCCTGCTCTCCTGTAGTTCTACAGATTAACTACCCTGGTATGACGTCAATTCGTCAAATACCACATTCATGGAGAACACAAACTTTCATGTCTCGAGATCTATGCTCTTCCAACTCTTTTTCCTCGCATTATAGCCGACGAAGACTAGCTTCCTTGCTTTCGCATCCAGCTTCATCCTGAGAGCAACTGGAATATGCACATATGGAGACTTTATGTTATTAGGACTCAAGGGCATCCAGTTGATGACATATGCCGCACATGTCATTCTCTCTACCTAAAAGACCTTAGGAATGTCATTGGCATGAGGCCAATACTTGCAGGTCTCCGTCAGATGACAGATTTTTTGCTCTGCAACTCCATTTTGCTATGGAGTGTGCGCACATGAATGCTCCCTCCTAATTCAGTGCTTTCTACAGAAGTTGAAGAACTTATTTAAATTGAACTCTCCTCCATTAGTTGTTCTCAAATTCTTTATCTGTTGACCAAGCCGGCCTTCCACGAGCTCCTTGAACTCTACAACCTTCTGAAATGCCTCTGACTTCTCCTTCACAAAGTATACCCGAGTATATCTAGTGAGGTTATCAAGCAAAAACAGCATATATCGGCTTCCTCCAAGACTGGGGGTGACAGTCAGTCCCATCAGGTCACCGTGGATGGACTCCAACGGCGCTTTGCACCTGGTCAGTGACTTGTCAAATGGAAGGCAATTAGCCTTTCCATACTGACACCTCGCACATACATGACCATCGACCAAAAATGTAGGACTATGCATGTCTTTCACCAGACCTCTTGACGTCATAGCCTTTAACGTATCCATCTCAACATGCCTCAACCTTTTTATGTCATATAACTGCGCTATCATTGGCATTCATCTTCTCAACGTAGGAACTTATCTATAATACGAACAAATCCTTAACCCGTCTCCCAACATGAGTTATATTAGCCTTCACGGCTGACACATTCCGAGAAACTTCACTTATGTTGGGACAAACAGAACGTGATACCCAACGTCTATAGCGTTGGTCACGGAGAACATGTTTTTCTTCATTCCAAGCACATTATAAACACTCCACAAAGTGAAAGGCCCCTTATCAATGCCTAAAAAAATGTACCCTCCTTTTTGATTGCATGTGTAGTATCAACAATAGTAATAATAACATCATTACCTGAGTATGCCTGCAGAGAAGAGAATTTTGACTCGTCCTCGGTACGATGATGTCCACGCCCTGATTCAACGATCCAGTCAACCTTGAAGTTGACAGAGCCCATGTCATGAACTGTTGTTGCAGATATGGTTGCTATGAATGCATTCTCTCATCCACCTTCACCATCTCTGGATTCAGCTTCTCCTTTTCCTGCAGTGTGCCCCGACTGAAGATTAACTTTATAGTCCTTCTTGATATGAACAAGGTTATTGCACTTGTAGCATCATTGTCCTCTCTTCCTCCCTCCATCCTACTTAGGTGTCTTGCTCTTTTCTTGATGTGATGAAGTTGATGGACCATCTTCTACATGTGTCTTCTTCTACCTATCCCATCTCTTCTTCTACTTTTTCCCAAAATAAAGAATCTAACTATCTCCTCCTGAGATAGTGCACTCATCCATCTGCTTTGTCAAGCTCTCATGTGAAGCAAGCATATTTTCCAGCTCCAACAATGATGGTTGATTGGCCCAACCCTACATAGACGTAACAAATGCCACATATTCCTTCCACAAGCTGCGGATAATGTTCATCTTCAGCTTCGCCTCTAAGATAGGTTCATCCGGGTCTAATTCTGAAATTTTGGCACACAGGTTCTTAATCTTTAAGAAGAAAGATGATATGGACATCTCCACTTGAGTTGCTTTCACAATTCATTCTCTAGAAATTATAGCCGAGCTACATTCTTCTTATTGAACAGACCATCCAAGGCCATCCAAATCTCAGCAGTCGACCTACATCTAATGACGTGGTTGAAAAGCGCCTGTGAGATTGTCCTCTTCAGAGTGAACACTTCTTTCGCATTCGTTCTCCTCCAAGTTATCGCTACATCAGCATTTCCTCCAATAGCAACTACCTCTTGTCTATCATCTCTGCAGACGACCTCCTAAAGGTCCTTGCCCAGAAGATAGCTCTTCATACAAGACCTGCATTTCTTAAAGTTGATCTGCATGAGAAGCTCAATTCCAAGACTTCTTGCATAACTGACTTTCATTGTTGTAACTCTAGTTCACTTGAAACTTCCAAAAGACTAGCAAACTTCTGTGGTTAATCACTGTTAACTCCTCTGTACCTCTAATACTATGCAAAAATTTATGAACGCGGGAAAATTCGCAGGAACACTCAACCAAATTAAGCCAAATAAAATAAAAGTAGAAGAAGAACAAGAGCCACAATGGAATTAGTAGTCTTCTTTACAGTGCGAGGCATACATTGTGAAACATGATTTCACAATGATAGAAGAAGTAAAAATTAGACAAGAATAAAATCGGGGGACTGAACTCGGTAACTGCTGAAGCCGCCAAGCCGCACAAGGCTAACTGCCAAGCCGCGCAAATAGCTCGGACTGCTAAGGATAACCGCCAAGCCACGTGAACTGCTGCTTATCAAATGCTGAGAAAGATAACCCATTCTACACTTCTTAGTCGCCTGACTGCGAGGTCGCCTGACCGTAGAAGTCCATTGCGAACAGATTGAAGTAGAACCAAAATATTGTTCAGTCTGCCAAAGACGAACTAAAAAAACCAAGCTTGTTAAAATGCCAAGGAAAACCATCGAGTCTCCTAATCGTGACCAGCTGCTAACCATTGCTGACTGCTACCAGCTATCCGCACTTCCTCCTCTGACCTGTCCGTCTGAACCAAGTGCTAGCCACACAATCTGTAAAGCATATCAATAAACCAGTCACTTCTCTTTACCGCGCGGTTACAAAATTCTAACCGCTAGTTTTAACCCGAACTTCAGTCCTTACAGTTCTAGATAGATATGAAGAGGCTAGTACCCATATTTATAGCCAGGCATGCAGATACCATCACCGCCTAAAGGCATAGGATAACCGCCAGTGACATGGAAGCTAGCAGCACCAGTCCGCCTAGCATGTGGAATGCTCCCACCAGACCATGCAAGGTTAACTAAACCTATCAGCACAGCTATGCGGATAGCGACTTCAGTTCGCGTGGACTTAGCAGCCATGCATACCACCATGCGAGTAGAAGTCTAACCACCCCAACGGCGGTCTGCCGGTCTTCGCGGTCTCCCAATCCAGACCGCACAGTCCGCGGTTAGCGCAAGTATAACCGCGCGGTTAACTCCCAGGGTCACTGATGAGAAAGACCTCTAGAAAAAAGAAATGCCAAGAACAGGCCAGTCCGCCAACACCTATCCGCGCTACCCGCGCGGTCTCTGCGATCTGTATGGTCTGCACCTCCCAGACCGCCCACTTCCACTTCAACATTTTCAATATTATTCGTCGAACGACGAGAACCTTATTGAAGAATCTCCTTCTGTACCCTCGACGGTCCCACAAGAGGAGCTGACCTCCTCTAAGCAGGGTTGGTGAGGGTGAGTTGTTGCTTCTCAGCTATCTCCTTTTTGAGACGACTTCAGCTCAACTCCTCCCCCGACACGATCTCGATCGCCATCCTCGATAAAGGAGCCTCTCGATCCTCTTCGACATTAGCTTGGGCTTCTGAGCTGAGAATTCTTGTTGAGCCTAAAAGAGCGAGAACATGTCCCTCTTACTCTCAGTATTGCTCATTGTCTGCTCTTTTGTCGTCGCTCCTTGTCCAATAATTATTGCTAGACATGAAGAGACTCGCTCCTCCCAGGAATGGACTTCCCCTCCTAAGACTGCATCACCTGGCTGGTTAACGATATTGCAAAAGCAAGACCTAAGCTTTGCACTCCTCCTCGCATTGTTGGTTTGATATCACGGGCTTTTCCCCCGGACACTGTTGACATTAATCTTGGTGATTCACATTTGTAGTTTATTAATGGTTGTGTGAATCATGCTTTTATATTTTAAGTGAGTTTTTGTGACTCACATGTGTGAAAACTAAGAGTAACCAATTTCATCTTTTCTACCTATGCACGAAGTTGACTAAGTATATCAATGTAATCTAAGTATTTGTCAGCCAAGCTAAGGAGAAATCAAATTCAGCAAACTTTTTTTCCTCTCTTTGTGCTTCTCTCCTAACATTTGGTATCAGAGTAAGTTTGATTCTACGATGATGTAAAGATCAAAATCCTAAGCTAAGGTGCTAAGGGGTGACATCGACGACTCCCCGAATAGTGCTGGATCTTATGCTAAGATGCTAAGCGGTGACATCGATATTAGTGGAAGATGGCCACTGGCGGTGCATCAAGCAAGGGAGGCGGGGGTGACATTGTGTTACCCGTTGCTCATGCATACAAACTATGAGAATTGGGCTCTCTTGATGAGAGTAAATATACAGGCTCAAGGAGTCTGGGAGGCGATCGAACCGGGTTATGCCGAGTACCGACTTGATAGGATGACGTTGGTGGCCATCCTCCAAGCCGTACCATCGAATATTATATCCACGTTGGCGGTTAAGGACTCCGCCAAGCAGGCATGGGACACCATGTGAACGAAGCGCATGGGTGTCGAACGAGTTCAGGAGGTGAAGAGACAAACACTTCGCAACGAGTTTGAGGCAATCCACATGAAGAAGACATAAACACTTCGCAACGAGTTCGAGGCAATCCACATGAAGGAAAGTGAGCCTGTGGATGACTTTGCCATGCGGCTCAACAATAATGTCAATGACATCCGCATGCTTGGGGACACTATGGAAGATGAGATGTTCGTCAAAAAATTCCTTTGTGTTATTCTACCCAGATACATGCAAACCGCCATCTCAATCGAGCAACTACTCGACATGAAGACCTTGTCCATAGAAGAGCTCACCAGTCTTTTAAAGGCTGTTGAGGAGCGTTATGAATTTATAAACAATGTTCGAGATGACCATCGTTTGCTTCTAACGGAGGAAGAGTGGCTAGCATGCCACAAAAGGAGGGAGCCGGGAGAGGATTCCTCATATAGTTATAAGACTGCTGATAATGGTACTAGCGGAAAGCAGAATCGCGGTCAAGCCAAGCTTAATGGACACGACAAAAGTGACCACAAAGGGAAGCAGATCGTTGTGGCGGGAAGTAGCCATGGCAAGTCAAAGATAAAGTGCTTCAACTACAACATACTTGGGCATTATTCAAGTGAGTGACGCAAGCCGCGACGAGAATGCAAAGAGTAAGTGAATCTCACACTGGACCAGGACGACGAGCATGCGCTACTGATGGCGCAAACATGCACACTCACGGAGTTCATAGAAGACTCAACTGGTGATATCATGCTCAACGAGGTTCACGCGCAAGTGCACCTTGGTCGAGAGGAAGATCACCAAGATGAGGTTTGATACTTGGACACCGGGGTAAGCAATCACATGTCTGGGTGCATGGAAAGTTTACTGAGCAAGACACCTAAATCAAGGGCTCAGTAAAGTTTGGGGATGACTCAGTCATTGATATTTGAGGGTACAGATCAGTGTTGTTCACTTGTCACAATGGCGAGCATCGCATGCTGACGGATGTCTACTACATCCCACAGCTTCTCAACAACATAGTGAGCCTCGGGCAACTCGATGAACACGACTGCCAAACGCTTATCGAGGAAGGAGTATTGTCGATCCGCAATTGACAACGTCAGCTACTTGTCAAGGTAAGAAGAAGCAAGAACCGCTTATATATTCTTAACCTTGATATAGCACAACCTGTGTGCTTGGCGGCAAAGTGCGGCGAACATGCCTGACGGTGGCATGTGCGCTATGGACACCTAAATTTCAAGGCATTCCACAAATTGGTGCAACACAATATGGTTTATGGGCTACCACAGATTGATCAGGTGGACCAAATCTATGAGGGTTGCCTCATTGGCAAGCAACGACGAGCCTCGTTCCCAAATGAGACGAACTATTGCGCAAAAAATGTACTGGACCTAGTACACGGTGACATATGCGGACTCATGATACCAGCCACCCCCGGAGGCAAGATGTACTTTCTACTTTTGGTAGATGATCTCAGTCGCCATATGTGGCTGACACTCTTGGATTCCAAAGACAAAGCAGCGGAGGTTATCAAACAAATCTAGGTAAGAGCTGATGTGGAATCAGACCGCAAGATGAGGGCCCTTTGCACTGATCGAAGCGACGAGTTCATGTCTACGGAGTTCGGGAAACATTGTGCGGACCATGGCGTAAAGTGGTTCCTTACAGCGGCATACTCGCCACAACAAAATGGTGTCATCGAGCGGAGAAACCAGATGGTAGTTGCAATGGCCAGGAGTATGCTCAAGTCCAAGGGGATGCCATGAAGATTTTGGGGTGAGGCTGTCACGACGACAGTCTATATCCTCAATCGTGCCTCAACCAGTAGTGTCGATGACAAGACACCTTATGAGGCATGACACGAGAGACGTCCGAACGTGCACCACTTCCGTGCGTTTGGGTGTCTAGGGAACTTAAAGGTCGTGAAGCCAAACAAAAATAAATTGGATGATAGAAGCACTCTCATGGTTTTCATCGGCTACGAACCTGGTTCTAAGGCTTAACAGATGTATGATCCGTTATGTAGAAGGGTACATGTGACTCGTGATGTCGTGTTCGACGAGGAGGCAAAATGGGAGTTGGGTACATCAGAAGGTGAGGAGGAGCTAACCACATATAGTGAGGTATTCATTGTGGATTACTTCGCTAGCTCTCTCGCAGAAGATGGACACAACATGTCATCACATGAAAGTGATGAGACGTCGATACCTTCCACGCTAAGTCATACCCCTGACAACGGACCAATAACACAAGCAACTTCTCCAAGTGTGCCCACACAGGTGGCGATACCACCTACCCTTGACGGCGTGGAATTTGCAAACTCGTCAAACTTTGCTTCGCCCACCTCTGATGGAGTAGTTCCGCGGTACCACATGTTGACGAACATCTACCATAACACATCCGAACTTGAGTATGAGTATGACGAACTATGTTTTTTGATGGTTGAAGAACCTGTGTGCTTTACAAAAGCCGAGAAACATGAGTACTTGCAGAAAGCAATGTGAGAGGAGATGAAATTATTGAAGATAATGAAACTTGGCACCTCACCGATCTGTCGAGCGAGTGTCGACCCATAGGCTTGAAATGGGTGTACAAAGTCAAAAAGGACTCACATGATGTTGTGGCGAAGTACAAGGCACGGCTCATCACAAAGGGATACGTGGAATGACAAGGCTTGGATTTTGAGAAAGTATTTGCCCTAGTTGCTCGTCTAGAGACGGTGCGACTAATCGTAGCATTTGCAGGGCACGAAGGTTAGGAGGTGCACCATATGGATGTCAAGTAGACATTTCTCAATGTCGATCTTAAAGAGGAGGTCTACGTAGCCCAGCCACCTGGCTTCATTGACAAGAACAATGGGCAGAAGGTATTAAAGCTTAGGAAAGCAATTTATGGCCTACGCCAAGCACCTAGAGCATGGAACTCAAAGCTGGACAACAATCTTCTATCACTTGGGTTCGAGAGGATTTCATTGGATCATGCAGTGTATAAAAGAGGTATCAACACATCAACTATACTTGTGCGTGTGTATGTCAATGGTCTTATTATCACCGGATCCCACCAATGAGAAAACATCAAGTTCAAAGAGGAGATGAAGAAATTATTTAACATGAGCGACCTGGGTTTGTTGAGTTACTACTTGGGTATAGAGGTGCACCCGACCAATGATGGTATTACTCTGAGTCAGTCAGCCTATGCACTAAAGATTTTGGATAAGTGTGGTATGGTTGGTTGCAACCCGTGCCAAGTCCCTATGGAAGCAAGGCTCAAGTTGAGCAAGACGAGCATTAATCCTCCCACTGATGCCAGATTCTTTAGAAGTATTGTGGGGAGCCTTAGATGCTTGGTGCATACACGACCCGACATTGCCTACTCTATAAGATATGTAAGCCGATTCATGGAGGCTCCAACCACTGAGCACTTAGCAGCTCTGAAACATATTTTGTTGTACATTTGTGGTACTTGCAATATGGGCTGCCACTATAATAGGAGGAAAGGAGAAGATGAACATTTGATCGGGTACATTGACAGCGACATCATAGGTGATGTCGATGATCAAAAGAGCACAACATGTGTGTTTTATCTTCTCGGGAAAAGCCTAATTAGTTGGCATTCTCAGAAGCAGAAGGTGGTGGCACTATCGTCTTGTGAGGCGGAATACATTGTTGCCACCACAACAACTTGCCTAGGTATTTGGCTCGGGCGCCTACTCAGTGACTTGATGAAAAAGGATCCCAATTGCGTCAAGTTCAAAGTGGATAACAAATCAGCTATATGTTGAAGAAGGGAAGATAACTCTATAGCATGTGCATACCGACGACCAGCTTGCCGATATTCTGACAGAGCCACTTGGTCAACTCAAGTTTTTGGAAATGCGTACTAAGATAGGTCTCCAAGTCGTAAAGATCAAAGACCAAGATTAGGGAGGTGAATGTTGACATTAATCTTGGTGTGATTCACATTGTAGTTTATTAATGGTTGTGTGAATCATGCCATTATATTTTAAGTGAGTTTTTGTGACTCACATGTGTGAAAACTAAAAGTAACAAATTTCATCTTTGTTATTTATGCATGAGGTTGGTTATATATATTAATGTAATCTAAGTATTTGTAAGACAAGGTAAGGAGAAATAAGATTCAACAAACTTTTTTCCTCTCTTTGTGTTCTCTCCTAACAGACACCACTTCCTTTGCTAGAATCACCACCTCCACAGGATTACTTGACGCCTCCTTTGAGGGCTTACTCATTGCCTCCCTCATGGGCTTACTCGACGTTGGCCTCACGCGCTTGCTTTTTGCCACCCCCACACGCTTGCTCGCTGCAGCCCTGACGGGACTTTTAAGGAAGCAGAAAACAATTAAAGTACATAGACTTAGTCGTGTACAAAAGGACCGGGCCCAGTGGGCCGGCTCGAGCCCGGCCCCGTAAAAGCCCGGATAGGCCCGGCCCGGGCCGAGGCCGGGCCCAGGGCCCATACAGGGCTCAGATTTAGAGCCACTACCCGACCCGATACCCGGGCCGGGCCTGGCCGGGCAAAGCCCGTTCGACGAAAATTATTTGCATAACGACTCTTATTAGAGGCGTTAATTAAACGACTCTAATAAGAGCCCTTAGCAGCGGCCAGCTGCCTCGCTGGCTGCTGCTATACAGCAGTACAACAGCTGTTGTACAGCAGCTGCTGTACGCCTGTACTGATGTATAGAGCCAAGGGCATAGGCTGGCCAGCCTAGGCCCTAAGCTCATTATTAAAACAAAAATAAATTTTTGTTATCAATTTAATTTGATTTGTATATATAAATTTGGGGTGTAATTAAAAGTTTTGTGATGCACATATATCAATGGTGCGGGACTATTTTAAGCGTGCAGGTAACATTGCACTTTTTATGCTTATTTTTGCAAACGTTTCATTTTGATTGGGTTCCCGTTTTTATATGAAGTTAGCTGTAATAAGTAAACTCAATTTTATTATTAATAAATATTGGTTATTAACAAACCAACTATTATGAGAATAACCATTATTAGAAAATATTTTTTTGTTATAATTAGCATATCATCCTGAAAATAAATAAAAAAACAGACTATTGTACGCCAATTAAAATAGTAACTACTTGCTGTAAAACATTATTAAGAAATAGATATCGACTTAATTTCTAACCAGTATAATCTAACAAAACACTCTTTAAAATAATAGGAAATCTTGTCCACTATGTTGCAATGAAATCCTTCTGCCACTCCAGAAAAATGCCGCATATTTTGCAATAATTTAAGTTAAAACAATGTTAATATGTATTAGATATATATAATATATATATTTCAAAAGGCCAAAAATCAAATATTAGCTTACGCCTCCGGGTGCCTCCCTCACCTTCTGCGGCCACTCCACAAAAATGCCGCATATTATTGTTATATTTAGTTATATATAGCCATTGTTTGACTCGGTCAAACCCGATGATTCCGCCAACATCTCTCTCTCTCTCTCTCTGTTTCTCTGTCTCTCACTCTCTCTCTCTCACTCTCTGCGGGGCCGTTAAATTTTCTCCTCGACGTTTATTGTGTCTGTGACACGCAGTGATCTCCCCTTAGCCGGAGAAATGAAAAAGAAAGAGCAGGTTCAAGATGACGGGAGGTCTGATCTCCCGGCCTCGCGGACAGCCAAATTACGGCAAGAGGAAGATGGGGAGTCCGCCGCCGACCATTCCTTCGCCGACGAGATGTTTAATTACACCGCCTTTGATGATGACAATGCGGCATTGCTGGCCGTCGACGACAGTAGTAATAATGGTGGATCCATGGCTGCCAAGGATGATGAATGCTCTCAACCAATTCCCCTTCCATTAACAGTACTACCCCCGCATGCGCCGTCCCAATTACAACACTACTCCATTGCCGCCCCTCCCCAGCCTTTCTGCAATAATTCCAGTCCCGACATTAATCATCCATACTCCGACGAACCTACTTGCCGTAGCCGCCTCATCGATAGCGGACTCCCCGGCGACGTCTGTGAGCCGGTAATCTTTTCTTTATTGTCATCATATTTTTCCCCTTAATTTTTACAGCCCCCATAACACCGGCGGCCATTTTAATTTATTGGCTTTAATTATTAACTCTATGATTACCGTACTGGGACTTCAGAAAAATATTATTTATTTATTTTTCAACGGAAAAAAAAATGGCGCTGGTATTTGCACCTTAGTTTTGTCAATTTGCAAGCATTTTTTTCTAATTTTTTGTGACTTTTGCAAATACATATTGTACATGTACTTTTAGGAAAAGTGTTCAACACGAAAGTTGTAAATCTCGACGAGATCTACAACTTTTGTGTTGAAAATATTTCTTAAAAATGCATGTACAAGGCGTATTTTAGAAATACGCCCAGATTTCACGTTTTTAGAAATACGTCTTATACATGAATCTTTAGGAAAAGTGTTTAACACAAAAGTTGTATATTTTGTCGAGATTTACAACTTTTGTATTGAACACTTTTCCTAAAAATGCATGTACAAGACGTATTTTATAAAAGCGTGAATAATTAGAAGAAAGTGCGGTGCAAATAGCCAAAACTACGGTGCGGATAGCAGCGCTCAAAAAAATGGCTTAATATTTTTTGATGCCCACGGCGAAGGCCATATAGAATTCGGAAGTCCAAAGTTTCTTCACAAATGTCTTGAATCTGGACATTTTTTTTTGCTTGGGTAAGTTTCTATTAATTTTCTGCAATATTTTTCTTTTTAAAATTCAGAAAATGAGAATTAATCCGAATATTGAGGTGCGGTGCCTTCCATTGTGCACGTACATGTGTGTACCCCATTGGAGCCCGAACGTCCGACCGATCCCCGGAAATTGACCAACATTGCAGGGGAGCGCAACCATAGCGCCAAAGCGTGGTATTACACCTGTAAATGATCACTACCAAAAAAAGGTTGAATCTACTGATCGGTCTAGTGCAGTTTTTGAGCAAAATTGTAAACCCAATCATCTCCTTAATTATGGTTCCAAAAATCCTGAACAGAATCAAATAGTGCAGGCCATTGGAATATATATACAATATATATATATAGTTTAATGTAAGTATTAGGAAATTTGTTATGATTGGATATAATTTTAGAGGGACTGGAGGAAGCAAGAATTGATATTTTAAAAATGAATATTTATTGCTGTGCACTAAAAAATTCATAGGAAAAAACGTAAACAAGGGCTCAGCATATATGAATGCGAGAAGTATTGTTCATTAGCAAGCTCTGTTAAGAGTATTGCTCACAAACACTAGCTCCAGCGGGCTGCTCTGGCAGGCAGGCAACAAACGCATGCGGAGTCAAAAACCTAAACGAAGTTTATCTAACAACAGGCGGTAGCAGATCTGCTCCACGTCAGGAAGGGGAACATAATTTCACCATCTCATCAGCTTTTAAAGAACTACATACATGCCTTTATATAAGCTCGCACATCCTACTAATAACCCCAACTCCACTGACACGTGGCGTGACACATACTAAATGCCACATAACTTCCAATCCTCTCCTCCACATTAAGTGAAACATATTGCAATATGCATATATATATATAAACTGGGAAGTTGACCCAGTCAAAGAACCCGCGAAAAGTCACCAACAAACTCCCTCTCAAACTTGGCAGCACATGTCGAGTTTGCCTTTGAGCATCAGGAACGTTTCCACCTTCAAGGCCTTTGTGAAGATATCTGCGATCTGCTCTCCGGTGGGACAATACACAACCTCAACCGTCTTCTGCTCCACCTGCTCACGAAGGAAGTGGTACCTCGTCTCAATGTGCTTGCTGCGCCCATGTATCACAGGATTCTTCGCGAGTTGTATAGCAGACATGTTGTCAACGTACATGGTCATGAGCCCATCCTGTTGATGGTGCAACTCCTGCAGGTGGTTCTTCAACCAAATTGTCTGACATGCACAGGTCACCGCTGCGATAGACTCAACTTCACACGAGGATAAGACAATCGT
This sequence comes from Platanthera guangdongensis, assembly GCA_039583875.1. NCBI lineage: Eukaryota > Viridiplantae > Streptophyta > Magnoliopsida > Asparagales > Orchidaceae > Platanthera > Platanthera guangdongensis. The sequence continues at coordinate 450,213 of CM077164.1, forward strand.
TCCATGCTTCGTCGAGCTCCACGAGAACACACTTGTTCCCACATGGAAAGCATATTCGGAAGTGCTTTTCCGATCATTCACATCTCCACTGTAGTCGCTGTCCGAGTATCCAACCAACTTCAGCTCCTCTCCTGTAGAGTACTTCAGTCCATGACCTCTCGTCCTATTCACATATCTCAGGATCCTCTTCACTGCCGAGAAATGGTCCTGCTTCGGCTCCTCCATGTACCTGCTCACCACTCCAACATCGTACATGATATCAGGCCTAGTGAAAGTCAGGTACAGTAGACTTCTGACCAAGCTCTTGAATAATGTGGAGTCGACTGCTCCTTCCTTTGAGTCCTTCCTCAACTTCAATCCTGGATCAGCGGGAGTGGAGATAGCCTTGATATCCTCCATCCTGAAATTCTTCAAGATCTCCTATGCATACTTCCTCTGTGAGATGAAGATACCATATTCACTCTGTTGTACCTCCACACCTAGGAAGTAGTTGAGCTCTCCCAGGTCGGTCATCTCAAACTCCTTCTTCATGGTCCTCTTGAACTCCTCGAACATGGTAGGGTTATTGCCAGTGAATATTATATCGTCTACATATACACATATGATCATCATATCCTCATTCTTCTCCACCTTCGTGTAGAGAGCATACTCACGAGGTCTCTTCATATAGTCGTGCTTATAGAGGTATGCATCTATCCTTCCATTCCAAGCGCGAGCTCCTTGCTTCAGTCCATATAATGCTGTATCCAGCTTGTACACCTTCCTCTCTTGGCCTTTCACAATATATCTGGGAGGCTGTTCGATGCACATATCTTCCTTCAACTAACCATTCAGGTAAGCAGACACAACATCCATATGCAAGATCTTCCACCCATAGTGAGCTGCTAGTGCGATGATCAACCTGATTGTGTCAATATGCGCCACTAGGGTAAAGACCTCGTCGTAGTCCACTCCTTGGACTTGCCTGTAGCCCTTCACGACGAGTCTCGCCTTGTGCTTCTCCACATCTCCATTCTTGTTCCTCTTCACTTTGTAGACCCACTTCACCCTGAGGGGTTTGTGGCCAGCTGGTGGATCGACCAGCTTCCAGGTATCATTCCTCTTGATGGACGTTATCTCCTCATCCATCTCCTTCTTCCAGGTTTTCTATTAGGCTGCTTCATCATATGAGTGCGGCTCGCAATCTGCTAAGATACAGTATAAAGAAAAATTATTAAGAGTCGGTGTCGTCTCCGCGTAGATCTCCTCCAACCTCATCATCCTGGGTTGAGGACGATCAGCTTTGCCCTTGCTAGTGTTAGATTCACTAGAACTGTCTCCACTTGTGCTTGACCCACTTGAGTAGGGAGTATGAGCTCCCCCTGACTCTCCACTAGGTGGTGATGGTGGCTCCGCTCCACCAACCTCAGCTTCTGCTTACCTTACTCTTCATCATTATAGAAGAACATTCCTTTAATGATGTAACACCTCCCCTGTAAATACCGTATAATATGTGTCCGGCCGGGGCCTCACAACATACAGACGCCACAGCTTTAGCATTAAAAGATGATATTAACTACCCAATCTCAAAACTCAAGACCAAACAATAGCGGAAACAGCAAACAAGACCAGAAGCTATCCACATATAAGAGTATTGAAATGGCTTTAAGGCCTTACAACAAAAGAGAGAGTCCAACACTCCAAAAGATAACATCAAACATCAATGTGCATGAGCACTCCTAAACTACCTCGGCATGCAAGCCGGAAAACAAGAGTATCAAAACATACAATGCCACCAAAATAGAGCTAGTACGAACTGAAACACTTCATGAGGCTTAAGACCTTTTGGCCAGCGAGCTACCTCTTGCTAGCGATCCTTGCCCTATAAAAATTGGTTGTAACGTGGATCAGCAAAGGCTGACCTCAAACTATGTAACAAACACATCTCTCGGCCGCCCCTAACGGACCCCGAGGTACCCCTCCAACCTGCAAGTCAGCACTTTGTATACCATATACAAAACATGTAAAGCACTAAGAGAACAGGTTTGGATGTCTCAAACAACAAACACGTTTTCTATGTTGAGCATATAATAATAAGGGGCCTACTATGCAACATGTATGCAAAACCCGGGCTTCACCCAAGGCACCCTATTGCGTATGCATCTAGCATATCATCATAATATCTGGGTACTTCCACTTTCCCCATTGGCATTAAGCAACAAACAAAAAGGGGCACTGCAATTCCCCTAACAGCATACAAGCTGTAACGCCCCCACCTGTCACATGACATATAACGGTGGGTCCGGCCGGGGCCCCACGCCATATAGCACAGACAAGCGAAGGAATCACGTGTGGAAATCAAATCTATGCGTGTCCTTAACTCATTCCATTCTAGCGCAGCATTTTTTTCTTGTTAACATGAACTCAAACCAGAATGTCCACCCATATATAAATACCACATTTATATAAAAACACCAGGAATGTATACAACTCACACACCCTGGCCTTATGGCCTTACAAGTTCCTCTTTCATATCAATGGTTTCGTACATCGGCACGCAGGCCGGCCACACATGAAATCCAACCATGATTCTTCACATAGTCTTCAAGGACTACGAACACCAGACTAGCCAATCCACTTATTCTGTCCAAACCGCAGCACCTGCAAGTCATCATCTAAGCCAACACAGAAAACAAAGTAACGGTCAGCATTGCTGACCCATTATAACGACCCTACCCCCTACCCGGGGCAGTGGTTCCTTCCCTGTATACAGTGCTTCCTTTTTCATCAAGCATCAGCAAACATCACCAAATCATATCATAGGATCATTCTCTTTATGCCACTATCTAACAAACACACCACATCACAAACGCTGGAGTCCACCAACGCTCCGTGCACTCAGGGCACCTTCTTGGCGTACCGGAATCCACCGTCGTACACCGCTGTCTCTCGAGGTGTTAACTTGTTGGTTGACCGGCCCTAGTCCACCAGCTCGCAGGCTGGCGACATCCCGCCCAAGCCACTCAGAGGTCCATCCTCACAGCATCACAAACAGAGCAGACCGACCCACACTCCGTGGTGTAGCAAGTCGGGTTTATCTAAGCTCCCCAGGAAATGTCTACCCATCGGTCCCCCTCCTAATCCGATCGACCCACACCATGTGGTGCAGCAACCCGGGTTTAACTCGGCTCCCCTAGCATTGCCGCCCATCGATCTCTTCCTTAACTAGATCAACCCACCCTAGTGGTGTAACAGGCCGGGTTATCACGAGCTCCCCAGGCGTGCTACCAATTGATCATCTCATATCCAGGAGCTTCACCAAAGCCTCCTCACAATCATCACATCCATACATTCATCACAACAGAAATCCGTTTTGCACAGCATCAAAGCCACGGAGTCTTCTCCGGTTTACCCATGAACATCACCAATCCAGACTACCGGTCCAGATGGGCTTCACACAGCATGCCTACGCCGTACTTCATAATTCCGGCTCTAGATGCAGACTCAACAAAGGAATCACTTCCGCGATCCACCTCTTGGTGGAGGATTCCAAGCACATGTATAGAGAAAGGACTTCGATGTCCAAGAAGGAGATCGTTACCCTTGAAGATCGCTTCGGCGCCATGAAGTAGCCGGATGGAAATCACCGCCTCGGCTCTGCCTTCACGAATCCGCTCTCGGATCTTCGTTCCGCACTCCGCAGCTCCTACAGCAGCTGGAAGACTCCTCCCTTCTCTCTCCCTTAGGCCTTTCTTCTTTCTCCCTTGGAATGGAAATGAAGAAGAAGAAGGAGAAGATAATAAGAGATTTTATCTTCTAATTCTCGGCCTTCCCAACACCTGGACAAAGGCCAGCCACTGGATCCAGGAAGAGGGAAACAAACGGCTCAAATCTGGCCAGAAAATCGAAAACACGGCCTGACACGCCCTGTGACACGCCCGTGTCACAGGCCGTGTCCCTCTAAGCGGCAGACAACCGACTCAATCCAACCAGTACACGCCCGTGTGACACGCCCGTGTCACGGCCGTGTACCCGACACGCCCTCAGACACGCCCGTGTCTGAGGCCGTGTACCTCAACAGAAATAATCCCAAATCAACCCGAGACTTCACACGGCCTGGCACACGGCTTGGCACACGCCCGTGTTCATGGCTGTGTGCACCAGGACACGCCCGTGTCCCGCAAACACGCCCCAACCCGAGACATCGAGCTGAGTTCGACGCCCACTGACACGCCCTGTGACACGCCCGTTCACAGGCCGTGTCCTCACGGGAAACTCGATACTCGACGATCGTCGACTAACACTCGTCGAGCATTCGACACGGCAGCCGACACGGCCGTGTCCTGGGCCGTGTGCCCCATTCTCGACGATGTCGAGCGAAAATCGTCGACACCAAGTCCAATCGTCGACACAACCTCGACACGCCCTGCGACACGCCCGTGTCGCAGGCTTTGACACGCCCTGGGACACGCCCGTGTCCCAGGCCGTGTCACCCATGCCTGATCCCGATTTTGCTCAAAATGATCCTCTTGACTTCGGGGTGTTACACAAGCCGCCACACGGAACTCTTGCCAAGGCCCCACCCGCTCATGGTCTTAGACCTGGGCTTGCCTGCAAGCTCCGACTTCTCGCTTCAGGATTCCGTCTCACACACTGACCGATTCTAAGAACCCTTGTTGTACCCCACCCGCTCATGGCATCATTGCCCGGGCTTGCCCCATGCTTGGCGTTCTCGTCAGTCTCATAGAAGGGGACTAGTCTTGTCGGGACGCTCTCCCCAAATGACTTGCACGTCACGGGATAGCTAGCCGACCACGGAGACAAAGCCTCACCTTAGCACATCACAATCCATAATCATTCCCACCCTAATCCCTTGTTTGTACTGCAACTTCCCCGCGCACCAAGGAAACCATCTACCGTCAATGCGGAGCTAACCTTATCCACAAAGGAAACCATCTACCGTCATTGCTGAGCTAACCTTGTCCAGTTTTGACTACATGTACTCACTCAAGAAAAGGGGGAAAACACAGACATCATAAACAGCATCATGCTGCAACAGATTTCTACAAAATCCTTAAGGCTCGTTATGCAACATCACCGAGTCGGACTAACGGTCGCGACTATGACTTCACCCACAATGTCTAATCCACTAACGGAGCGGATCTCTAATGCAAAATCATGTCGGGGACGGACTCAATCAACCCGGAGATTCCTCTTAAACCATGGCGACCCAAACCCCTCTCATTTGAGAGATTTTGTGCTCAAAAGCTTGAAAGAAAAGATGCTAAGCACGCATCCTAAAACAAAGAGGAGAAGTGTCGTTACCTTACGGCCCCTCTTCCTAGCCATGGGAACTAAGCCGGATGAAAACCACCGCAACGGACTTGCCTCCGGGGATCTGGACTCGACTCGCGATTTGAGGCCCCGAAGCTTCTCCGGCATCTGGATCTCTTCTTCACCTTCTTCCTTGCTCTCCCTTCTCTCTAGAACTTAGAAAGAGAGTACTTGATGAAGAATGAGGGTCTCCAAACCCTATTCCCGGACATAACTCATCAACGACAGCCCTGGGCCATCAGATCCCAAAAGAAGGAAACGAACGACCACGATTCGCGCATAAAACCAAAATTCCTAGGCCGAACACGGCTTAAGACACGCCCGTATCAAATGTCGTGTGCCTCAATCGACGTCGAAACCGTCGCACCCAGAACAGTATACGGGCTCTGAACACACCCTTGTCAAAGCTGACACGCCCGTGTCACGCAGTACACGTCTGTATACCTGGGCGTGTTCCTCCATCGACACATGACCAAACACAACTCGAGGAGAATATGGGTACGCAACACGCCCGTGTCACCTTTGACATGCCCGTGTCATACACGAACACGCCTGGGTTGCAGGTCGTGTTTATCCCCTCACACGGCCCGGCTAACAACCCGAGCAGGACACGACCTGGGACACGCCCGTGTCTCAGACCGTGTTCGTCCTCTCGACGATCGTCGAGCACATTTTTGTCGACCACGCGAAAATCGTCGAACCCGAAAACGACACGGTCATGGACACGCCCGTGTCCAAGGCCGTGTTCATTGTCTCGACACTTCGTCGAGCTCAGTTTATCGAGCACCCAAGTTCTTCGTCGAACCCGAGCACCACACAGCCATGGACACGCCCGTGTCCTATGCCGTGTGACCCTTGCCTAGACCCAAACTTGGCTCTGAATGTTGTCCGTCCCTCTTTCGAATTTTGGTGCGTTACAAATGCTCCTCACATTCTCATCCCAGCTCCAGCAGCTATCCTCCTTAAATACGACATCCCTTGAGATTACTGTCTTCTCCATCACTGGATTGTACAACTTGTAAGCCTTGCTCATCGGAGCGTAGCCCACAAAGACGCACTTCTCGCACTTGTCATCAAGTTTCTTCCTCCTTTGGTCCGGGACATGAGCATAAACTACACACTCGAAGACCCTTAAGTACTTAACACTCGGCTTCCATCCACTCCAAGCTTTAAATGGAGTCATGTACTTTACGCTCTTCGTTGGGCACATGTTAAGCAAGTACACGGCACACTGCACTGCTTCCGCCCAGAACATCTTTGGCAATCCCTTGCCCTTCACCATACTTCTCGTCATGTTCATGATGGTCAGGTTATTTATTTCCGCGACTCCATTCTGCTGAGGTGAATACGTCGCTGTTAACTGATGTGAAATCCCATTCTCTACAGAAGTCATTAAACAGCCTAGTGGTGTACTCCCCACCTCTATATGTCCTCGGCACCTTTAGTGGTTGTCAACTCTCCTTCTCTGTCATCGCCTTGAACTCCTTGAACATGTCAAGGGGCTCAGATTTCTCCTTCAAAAAATACATTGAACACTTCCGACTGAAGTCATCTGTGAAAGTAATGTAGTACTTTCTCCCACCAACTGAGGTAGTCTCAAACGGACCAGCGATGTCTGAGTGAACTAGATCAGGCTGTCTCTTTACTCTTCGGGACTTGCCACCTTCGAACATTTGCCTCTTCTGTTTTCCCTTCATGCAGGCCTCGTAGATCTTCTGTGGCGGTGAGATCTTGGGCAAACCTTCCACCATCTTGGAATGAGATAAGAGCTTCAAGCCAGTGAAGCCCAAATGACCCATCCTGTGATGCTACAATCACGCTTCTTCTTCTTCCTCAGTTCTTGCAAGGCACACCGTCTCCTTGGCATCCATCCTCAGCGTAAAGAAATGATTCGTCGTCATCTTCACCTTCACTACCTCTCTTCCTCGGTGATCCTTCATGGCCAATGAGTCATCCTTCAACTGGACACAATAGCCTTTCTCCACCAGCTGCCCAAGGCTTAATATGTTACTCTTCAAGCCGGGCACATAGAACACATCGTTGAGGTGCACCTTCTTGCCATTTAGGGCGACCACTATCACCCCTCTGCCTTCCACCGAGATCTTCGAAACGTCTCCAAAAATTACCTCACCAACATTTGGCTAAAGGTTGGTGAACAATTCTTTCTCTCTACACATGTGGTTGCTTGCTCTCGTGTCCAAGTATCACATTTTGTTCCTTCCTCCCTCAGCTGCTCCGTACGTCAAGAACATCATTGGGTCACCACCAGTAGTGCTTGCTTCTGCATAGTGTTTGGTCTCTTCTCTCTTCCTCAGAGCCCAACAGTCATAGCTCGTATATCCAAAGCAGTTATAGTTGTAACACTGTATTTGGGACATGTCACCTCGGCCTCTTCCTCTTCCTTCGTGCCTCCCTCCTTGAGGTTGCTCCGCCTCTCTCTGGTGGCCTTGATTTCTTCCTTGGTCTTATCCTCCTCTTCTTCATCTACCTCTTACTCGGTAGCCTCGGCCTCGCTGGTCTCCTCCTCTTCCAAAGCTCTCTCCAAAATTTAACTGAGTCTGTAGTGGTTTACGCAAGCCACTTAACTCTTCTTCGTCTTGCAGCATGCAGTACTCATGAGCTTGTATGGAGCCAACGAGCTCATCCACGGGCATCTGGGCGAGATCCTTTGATTCTTCAATCGCCACCACAACGTGACAGAACTTCATTGACATAAACCACAAGATCTTCTCCATGAGGCTCACATCATCTATCGTCTCTCCGTTGTGTTTCATCTCATTTGTGAGCGTCCGTAGACGTGTCACATAATCCCCAACCTTTTCAGAACTCTGCATCTTCAACACTTCATACTCAGCTCGAAGGGACTGCAACTTCACCTTCTTAGCCTTATCAACCCATTGCATGGAGCGTTGCAACACCTCTCATGCCTCATTCGAACTCCTCGCGTATGAGATTTTCTCGAACGTCGCCTCATCTACACCTTGATATAACAAGAACAGAGCCTTCTTGTCTCTCTTCTTTGAATCTCTCAACGTCATCCTTTGCACGATAGTCAATGCGCCTCTGCTTCTGTAGTAAGCTGCCCATAGCCTTGCTCGACTATCTCCCATAACTCCTTCGAGACGAGTAACACCTTCATCTGGATACTTCAGTCACCATAATTTGTCTTCGTTAACTTAGGAACATGCCCCGACATGGCACTTCCCATCTCCATCTCCACTTGTCACTAACTCTTCCAAGGGGTTCCAACCTCCCTCTGATACCACTTGTTGCAAACGTGGATAGGCTCTCACACCGTACTTGGGAACAGAATTCAACCCCACACTCCACTCCAAAAAATTCCGGCGAGAACGCTGCTCACTTCTCGGCGAGACCCCAAGCACAAAACGGCGAGTGATCCCGGCAAGACGGTCCCCGAGCGAGAGCTTCCCGCGAGACGGCTACTGCTGCGCGAGATGGCTTCCACCGGGAGAGACCTCTTCCTCCGGGCGAGAGCTACTGCGCGAGAACTTCTTCTCGCTCGGCGAGATGCCCCAACTCCAGCGGGCTGCTCCAGGCAGGCAACAAACGCACGCGGAGTCCAAAACCTAAACGAACTAACACCAGGCGCTGCAGCACTCCACTCAGGAAGGGGAACAAATTTCACTATTTCATCAACTTTTAAAGAATTACATACATGCTTTTATATAAGCTAGCACAACTAATAAGAAACTGACATGTGGTCGTCACATTAAATACCACCTAACCTACATTTCATCTCTATCCTCCTCATTAAGTAAACATATTTAATATATATATAAAAACTGTGTTGACCCGATCAACCCAGAAAAGTCAACAACAATATGTTCATCTAGGAACCAAGTACTGTTGCACTTTATCTGCGGTAGCTTTAATTTTGATATCTTCTTCCCTTTTCTAGCTCAATCTTTGGCTCTTTGTGCAACATATTAAAAGATATATACTGCAATAATCTTTGGCTATTTGCGCGCGCAACATATTAAATGATATAATGTGCATTGCTATCAATTATAAATGTTTTTGTGCTATCAAATCATTAAAAAAACTTCCAACAATATGACAATCGCGCACTATATATATGCCTAGTGATGTTTTTACAGATTCATTCATGCATGGATGATTGTTAGAGTTTCTCAAGTTAACTCAATTCTATGAGAAGTTATAATTATGGAGATATGTATAGGTGCGATTCTGAAGCAAAATGCTATGATCGGGGATAAAAACTTATGATTGACCTGACAAATTAAGTTGCTGATCTGTTGAATGCAATTACAACAAATATAGTGTTTGACTTTAAATTTTTAATTTTGCAATGTTGTTCCCCCAGCAGCTGCTGCTGGAGCATCTGCCAGAAGACCCGGACACCGATTGGATGAAATACTTGGTATTGGAACCAGACTCAGATGAAGAGCTCTTGATTTCGGAGATCACAGCAACCCCCTCCCAACCTACTCACCTAGTCGACTACCCCTTCAACGCCGCGGCCGCCTCCTCCGCTGCCGTAGACTTCGAGGCGACGCTGCCGGCCTTCAACTCCGAGGTGATGCTCCCTGACAAGGAGGTCATCACCCGTAAGCGTGACCACAACACGGCCCACATCTGGTCGCCGCATCTTGATCCAATCACGGAAAGTTCGTCTTTGGTGCACTCGGACGCAGGAATCATCAATCCAAATCCCGTCAAACCACCGGCTAAGAAGAGAGAGACATCGCCGGACGGGGTTGCCAGGAGATGCCAGCATTGCGCCACCGACAAGACACCGCAGTGGCGGGCTGGGCCGATGGGACCGAAGTCTCTATGCAATGCCTGCGGCGTCAGGTATAAGTCTGGCCGCCTCATGCCAGAGTACCGCCCGGCGTTGAGCCCTACCTTCGCGGTCTCCGAGCACTCAAACTCGCATAGAAAGGTTTGCGAGATTCGCCGTCAAAAGGGGCTCCCCACAGAGCCGTATCCTCCTGTCAACGAGGGCGCGGTGGCGGCAAGGGAAGGGGCTGCCGCGACGGCAATTCAAGTGACTATCCCAGGACATAACTTTTTTACTTATCCACACCCGCACCCGCACCCGCACCCGCAGCCGCACCCGCACCAGAACCAGGGCCAGTACAAGCACCTGTATCTTCCCGACATTCTGCAGAATTTCTGATGTCGGGATTTCAAAATTAGAGAGGGATTAACAATTTTGTTAGATGCAGTACTAACTAGTTCTCATAGCATTATTATGTGTGTGCGTGTTCCATTCTTTGTTTATTTTTTTCCGACCGTTTTATTGATTTGATTTTATTTTTTTTAAAAAAAATTGTAGTACTTCAAGACACCATGGGAAGTTTCACAATTATATATTAACGGCATTATATATTAATTGTTCTTTTTGGATGATCAATTTTTCCTTGATAATTTGTGAATTGTTGCGGACTAATTTGATGTTTCAGTCGGACCGGAATAAACTGGATCGTCTTAACTCTCGAGACGGTTGAACGCGCACACAGTCATTAAAAAGTGAGAGTCAACACAAGAGGTTTTAACGTGGAAAACCCTCTTAACGGGGTAAAAAACCACGTGATCGAGTCGGTGCCGGTCAAAGTCCACTATCAGGTTGCGGTTACAATGTGTTCAGAGAATCGAGGGCGACAGACCGCTCCTCGTTACAGTTTGGAGGTGAGAGAGAATTTTTGACTCACAACGGGCAACAGGCTGCGCCGATAGAGTGTTAGATGCTAACTTTGTGGCTGGTGTGCTAGAGTGTTGGCGGTAGTTGTCTTCTTCCCTTCTCAGCGCACTTGAGGACTTGGCTCGTAGGCGGCTTGAAAATGACCCGAGGGAGGAGTTTGACAGAGCTCTGGGCTGAGGAAGAAGAAGACTCCAGAGCTAAAATGTGAGAAATGAGGAGGCCTTGGGCTCCTTTTATAGCCTTCAGAAGGTGGTTATTCCCCCCCCCCCCCCCCCCCCCCACTAACTTGGTGGATTATTGGGTGGTTACTTGTAGATCGGACGACGACGAATGCTCAGTAATGATCGGACGGTGGACGATCTGCAAGCGGCAGCGGAGGTTGACGACAGTGGCGCCTTATGAGCATGGTTGTTTTCTCCCGCAAGCATGACAGAAGACTTTCTCTCGAGTGCTTCTAAGAGTTGTGCGACGTCCACTCTGGTGGCGGGGAGCACGCGGAGATTCACAGCAACAAGAGCTGGCTCGATTTCGAGGCTCGGGTAGACCATCTTCACAGGAACACTCTTTTTGGCTATATTAGGAACCCTTGAGGCTTACCGGAGGTGTGGAATTCGCTCCCCGATCGTTGTCATCGCCATAAGGGGAAAGAGCGAGAATTTTCCCCAGTGCTGGGGTTTTCGGAGCCCCGTGAGTTGGCCAATCGCTTGTTCAGCATTTTCTCATTTGTGGAGGAGAAGCGCTTGCTGTAGTGCGCCATTTCTCCTGTCTCTAGGTGGAATGCTGAGACGTCTTTGGGTGGTAGCCGGAAACAGAAGGTCGTCGTAGTTTCCTGAGGTGGCGGGAGCGCGGTGCCTTGTTCGTCTTCTCCGAGTGATGTTTCTCTTGTCGGTGGCCGTGGCGGTTTGCCCCCCGAGGTGCAGGTGCTTGGTTCGTCTACGCCCAATCTTCTACTACGCAGGCGGCGACTCTGAGGCTATCTTTTTCTTTGAAGGCAACGGATGAAGTGGTAAGTACTCTTGTTTGTGTGAAATTTTCATTTTTCATCTCGTGACGCTAATTTTCATTTTCCTTTGTGCAGATTGAGACTCAGGAGACTGTCGTTACTTGGAACAACCACTTTGTGAGCCTGAAGGACGGGTATGTGGCCCTTGAGGAGAAGCTCAGGTTGAGGACGAGTTCCAAGAGATACTCGCCCATACTCGCGAGTTGTTCGCCCAAGCTCGCCTCTGCTCGCCCAAGCTCGCGATAACTCGCCTCTGCTTGCCCAAGTTCGCCAAAGCTCGCCTCTGCTCGCCACAGCTCACCAAAGCTCGCCTCTACTCGCCCAAGTTCAACACAGCTCGCCTCTGCTCGCCACAGCTCGTCAAATGGTCAGCGGATAGCCGTCTGCTGGGGTACTTCTGATCTTGACAAATTACGGGTACACAATCCCTGCTTTTTTCAATCTCGGCACGAGCTTGAAAAAACAATGTTGAACCCGTTGTTTGGAGAGATGACGCTAGACGATGCACTGCGCGATGTCCTTCCTAGGAGTGGAGCTCAACTGAAAGGGAAGAGAAGGTTGATACCTCATAGGAACCAAGTTCAACTGAACTGTAGAAGAGGTCGACACCTCGCAGGAGGAAGCTCAACTGGAGGTAGAGAGTCGACACCTCACAGGAGCGGAGCTCAACTGGAGGTGGAGAGAAGAGATCAACACCTCGCAGGAGCCGAGCTCAACTGGAGGTGGAGAGAAGAGGTCGACACCTCGCAGGAGCCGAGCTCAACTGGAGGTGGAGAGAAGAGGTCGACACCTCGCAGGAGCCGAGCTCAACTGGAGGTGGAGAGAAGAGGTCAGGAGAGTATAGTCGACACCTAGCAGGAGCCGAGCTCAACTGGAGGTGGAGAGAAGAGGTTGACACCTCGCAGGAGCCGAGCTCAACTGGAGGTGGAGAGTATAGTCGACATCTAGCAGGAGCCGAGCTCAACTGGAGGTGGAGAGAAGAGGTCGACACCTCGTAGGAGCCGAGCTCAACTGGAGGTGGAGAGTATAGTCGACACCTAGCAGGAGCCGAACTCAACTGGAGGTGGAGAGAAGAGGTCGACATCTCGCAGGAGCCGGGTTCAACTGGAGTTGGAGAGTATAGTCGACACCTAGCAGGAGCCGAGCTCAACTGGAGGTGGAGAGAAGAGGTCGACACCTAGCAGGAGCCGAGCTCAACTGGAGGTGGAGAGAAGAGGTCGACACCTAGCAGGAGTCGAGCTCAACTGGAAGTGGAGAGAAGAGGTCGACATCTCGCAGGAGTCGAGCTCAACTGGAGGTGAAGAGAAGAGGTCGACACCTCGCAGGAGTCGAGCTCAACTGGATGTGGAGAGAAGAGGTCGACCCCTCAGGAGCCGAGCTCAACTGGAGGTGAAGAGTAGAGGTCGACACCTCGCAGGAGCCGAGCTCAACTGGAGGTGGAGAGTAGAGGTCGACACCTAGTAGGAGCCGAGCTCAACTGGAGGTGGAGATAAGATGTTGACACCTCGCAGGAGCCGAGCTCAATTGGAGGTGGAGAGAAGAGGTCGACACCTCGCAGGAGCCGAGCTCAACTGGAGGTGGAGAGAAGAGGTCGACACCTCACAGGAGCCGAGCTCAACTGGAGGTGGAGAAAAAGGTCGACACCTACCAAGAGCCGAGCTCAACTGAAGGTGGGGATCAGTTGACTCCGGGAGACAAGTAGTCAGTCTGCAGGAGAGGAGCTCGTACAGAGATCTCAGACTACGACATCACTCCAATGAGGATCTTGATCTCACTCGAGGAGGTCCTTGGCCAGTATGCAGGAGAGGAGCTCGTGCAGGGACTTGGACTTACGACGACCTGCCACTCGAGGACTTGATACGTTGGAGTCGACAGCTCTCAAGAGCCTTGCTCAACTAGAGTGGTGTAAGTCGACTCGGGGAGGCAAGTAGTCGGTCTGCAAGAGAGGAGCTCGTACAGAGGTCTTGGACTACGACATCACTCCAGCGAGGATCTTGGTCTCACTCGAGGAGGTCGTTGGCCAATATGTAGGAGAGGAGCTCGTGCAGGGACTTGGACTTACGAGAACCTGCCATTCGAGGACTCGAACATTGTTGGAGTCGACAGATCTCAGGAACCTTGCTCAACTAGAGTGGTGTAGGTCGACTCGGGGAGACAAGTAGTCGGTCTGCAGGAGAGGAGCTCGTATAGAGGTCTCGGACTACGGCATCACTCCAACGAGGATCTTGGTCTCACTCGAGGAGGTCGTTGGCCAATATGCAGGAGAGGAGCTCGTGCAGGGACTTGGACTTACGAGAACCTGCCACTCGAGGACTTGAACATTGTTGGAGTCGACAGCTCTCAGGAGCCTTGCTCAACTAGAGTGGTGTAGGTCGACTCGGCGAGGCAAGTAGTCGGTCTGCAGGAGAGGAGCTCATACAGAGGTCTCGGACTACGACATCACTCCAATGAGGATCTTGATCTTACTCTAGGAGGTCCTTGGCCATTATGCAGGAGAGGAGCTCGTGCAGGAACTTGGGCTTGTGACGACCTGCATCTTGAGAACTTGATACGTTGTAGTCAACAACGCTCTCAGGAGCCTTGCTCAACTAGAGTGGTGTAAGTCGACTTGGGGAGGCAAGTAGTCGGTCTGCAGGAGAGCAGCTCGTACAGAGGTATCAGACAACGACATCACTCCAGCGAGAATCTTGGTCTCACTCGAGGAGGTCGTTGGCCAATATGCAGGAGAGGAGCTCGTGCAGGGACTTGGACTTACGAGGACCTGCCACTCGAGGACTTGAACATTATTGGAGTCGACAGCTCTCAGGATCCTTACTCAACTAGAGTGGTGTAGGTCGACTCAGGGAGGCAAGTAATCAGTCTGCAGGAGAGGAGCTCGTATAGAGGTCTCGGACTACGACATCACTCCAGCGAGGATCTTGGCCTCACTCGAGGACGTTGTTAGCCAATATGCAGGAGAGGAGCTCGTACAGGGACTTGGACTTACGATGACCTGCTATTCGAGGACTTGAACATAATTGGTGTCGTTTTTCCTGCTGCTTCAAGAGATTGAAAATGAATCAAGCGCATCAATATCTTTGAGGACGAAGAAAATCTAAAGAGAACGATGATCCCGCCGCCGTCGAGTTGGGAGGTTGATAACTTCTCAATTGAAGTTATCATTGCCTAATATTTCTACTTCATAATTAATAAATAGGAGCTTAAATGATGATAAAATATGATTAATTAGTATTTTAATGTTTATGGTACTAAGTTGATCTTATTTCATGGTTTTCTATGCAAGATTCGCCGGAGAAATCAACTTGGAAGTGAATGCAGAATTATTATTTTTGGCCTGGACCAGTTACTGCAACATCCAATTCTGAAACTGCAACATGTGTCTGTCCGAAATTTTAAATTTCAAATTCGAATTCCCGCTATTTTTAATTATGGAAGGATGCGTCCTTTCAGGAGTATGGACGTTTTTAATGCTAAAAACTGACCAAATGAAGAGGATTGAATTACTAATTCGGATCTAAGGAGGAGAGCACCATCTAGGGTTGGCTTGGGAAGAAAACCTCTATTGGAGAGCGACGGCAAGAGGAAGAAGAAGGAGATCTTCGTACGGATCAAAGAAGCAACTCAAGGAAGAAATTCCTGCAGCGATTAAGCGTGAACCGCAATGTTTTGTAAGATCTATTTCAACATTTTGAGTGTTTCCTCCAACGCCATGAACTAATCCTTCCTTAATCTTGTATTATGAGAGTACTAGGTTGTGTTTGATGGATAATTTCTAGTTTATTTTGTTGAGAATACTTGGTGAATGTTCTTTATCAATTTTATGATCTTTATTTCTGAAATGTTTGGCCAATGTTTCACATTTATGCTACGCTTCATAAATCGAGAGAGGAGTTGCGCTAGTATATCATAATTTTGATATAGCATTTGAAGAGAGAAGGAGACTTCCTCTTGGTGTTAGCAACTTAGGTCTTTGTTCTTTGAGCGGTTCTTATTTCACCCGAGGGGAAATATAGAACTAGGGATTGCCGATATCGAGAGATACGGTTATCTATTTTAAGATCGTTGCAAGGCACACTCACCACGCATTTTCACATCGATTCATTCACTCATCCGTCATACTAAACCTAGGAAATCATAATATAAGATTATATTTCTCTCCTTTGATAAGAAAAGTATCTTCCCAAAGATCTGTAGTAATTTCATTTAGAAGTCTGCATTCTTAATTTTGGTAGTTTAAGAAAATCTCAAATCTCATTTAACTTGTATTTAAGGAAAAGGCCTAACTAGTATTTGCAAGCACTGAATTCACCACCTCCCTGTGGAGACGATTCTTACTCACTTTTATTACTTGACACGGCACGTGCACTTGCGTTTAAATACGTAGACCATTTCGGGCGTATCAAGTTTTTGGCGCCGTTGCCGGGGAGGTGCGAGAGTTAGTGTTTATTTCTTGCAATATTAGTGAATCCCTAGTAATTAGAGATCAAGTTTTGTTTTTGTCATTGTTAATTTTCTTATTATTGTTGTCGTGTTATTTTGTGATTGTTTTGTTGAGTAGTTATTATCAATCATCAATTGTTGGTGTGTGCATTTTATGTCCAGATATCGATCACCTGATTTACTACCCTTAAACCTAGAGATCGAACGGACGTGTAGACAGAATAGGAGAACGGTTCGATTAGGAAGCGATAACGTAATAACAATGAATCATAATAACCAGAACGCTCCTAATGAAGTTGACCAGGAAGGCTTAGGTCAAGAAGGTCAGGTAGAACAGAATGGACGACCTGCTGAAATTAGGCGAACTTGTCGCGAGTACAATATGCCTTATAGGGGAGGACTGCAATATAGCATTATCAAGCCTGCCATTAAAGCCAATAACTTCAAAATTGACTCCATGGCTATGAACCTAGTGCAGTAGAAACAATTTAGCGGAATGAATCATGAGGACCCAAACTCCCATTTACGAACTTTCATGGATGTGTGCGACACATTCAAGATTAATGGTGCGTCAGATGAAGCGATTAAACTTCGTCTATTTCCATTCTCTCTATCAGGTAGAGCGAAGGAGTGGCTTGATTCCCAACACGGTCTCACCACTTGGATGCAAGTGGTTGACTTATTCTTAGCCAAGTACTTCCCACCTGAAAAAACAGCGAAACTCATGCGAGACATTAGTACCTTTATGCAAGGGAATGGGGAAACGTTGTATGACGCATGGGAGCGATTCAAAGAGCTCTTACAAAAGTGTCCTCACCATGGTTTGCAGATGCACCAACAGGTGTGGATATTTTATAACGGCCTCCAGACATCTACGATGATTCAAGTAGATGGAGCTGCAGGAGGTTCCCTCATGAACAAGTACCCCGAGGACGCTTACGCTATTCTTGAAGATTTATCTTCAAATAATTATCAGTCGTTCGATCGACAGGCTCCTTCTTCTTCGGTAGGTGGTCTTTACCAAGTGGACCAGTTGACCTCATTTGCCGCACAAATGTCGGCACAGTTCAATGCTATGAATAAGAGATTAGATGCCTTGACCTTAAATCAAGCTCAAACACACCCTCAGGTTAATAGCATGGTTTCCTCTTCGATTCCCATGAACCCATCTCTTACGGTAGAACAACTTGTGGGTCATCATGAGGAGATTAACTATGTAGGGGGACAACCGAGGTATAACAATCATCATCACAATTATAATAATAATAACACATTTCCTAATCATTATAATCCCGAAGTGCGAAACCACCCAAACTTCTCGTGGAAGAACAACACCGGTTTGACACACCCACCCGGATTTAGTTCAAACCCACACCCGAATCCACATAATAATAACAATTATAATCAACAAGGTGCTTCAAGAAGATACTCCGAAGATGTGATAGTAGAATCAATCCAAAAGAGTGACGCTCGCATTCTTAGTTTAGAGGGTTCTTTGAGGGTAATCGAAACGCAGTTAGGACAAATCGCGAGTGCTTTAAACCTGAGACCCCAAGGAACACTCCCATCGGACACCGTTACAAATCCAAAGGGAGATAATCCACATTGTAAGGCAGTCACTTTAAGGAGTGGAAAGGAGTTGGTGGAAGCACCGGAGAAAGAACAATCTAGGATGGATAATGAAGGAAATGAGTTGGAGGAGGCTAGTCTGAAGATGCCTAGCGAGGAGTTGAGACAAGAAGAGAATGTTAGCGAAGGTGTGGAGTTGTTAGGAGAAAAGGAACGCGAGCCAATCGTTGAAAATTCAAAAAAGAAGAGTAGTGTGATAGTCTATCCACCACCACCATTCCCTTAACGATTAAGGAAAAGTAAATTGGACCATCAATTTCAGAAGTTTATGGAGATATTTAAGAAATTGCAAATCAATATCCCTTTCGCGGAAGCATTGGAACAGATGCCAAGCTACGTGAAATTCATGAAAGATATCCTATCAAAGAAAAGAAGATTTGGAACAAATGAGACGGTGACACTTACTCAAGAGTGCAGCGCCATTCTCCAAAAAAGACTCCCACCCAAGTTGAAAGATCCGGGGAGCTTCACTATTCCCTGTTCCATAGGATATAAATTCGAGGGTAAGGCATTATGTGACCTAGGAGCGAGCATTAATTTAATGCCTTTCTCGATATATAGGAAGTTGGGTTTGTGAGAAATCTCCAAGACTTCCATAACCTTACAGTTGGTCGATAGGACCCTAGCGTTTCCAAAGGGGATAGTGGAGGACGTGTTGGTGAAGGTGGATAAATTTATATTTCCAGCGGACTTTGTGGTTCTAGACATGGAAGAGGATAGAGAAGTTCCGATTATTGTAGGAAGACCTTTCCTAGCGACGGGTAGAACCTTGATTGATGTGCATAAAGGAGAGTTAACGATGCGGGTGAATGACGAACAAGTCACTTTTAACGTACTCAAAGCGTTAAAGTTCCCCCACCGGGAGGAAGATAATATGGAGGTGGTCAATCACGTTTCTATATGCGATTACATGCCTAGTTCACTTTCTGATGAACATGATATTTTATTGAATCAATTATTGACGGAGGATGACCAGTCTGGGGATGATGAAGTGATTCAAGAATGTTCACAAGCATTCGAGAAGCAAATGGCTTGGTTTCGTAAGCCGGAACCATTAGAGATGCCCGAGAAATCCTTGTCAGTTAAACCGTCCATCGTTGAGCCACCATCACTCGAGTTAAAACCGCTTCCCGAGCATCTTACTTATGTATATTTAGGGGATGGCGAGACACTACCGGTCATCATAAATTCAAACTTAACACCGGATCAACGAAAACGACTAATTGAACTGCTTAAGCATTTTAAAACTGCCATAGGATGGACCATCGCTGATATCCGGGGGATAAGCCCTTCATTATGTATGCACAAGATTCTTTTGGAGGAGTCATTTCATGGGTCGATTGAGCCTCAACGCCGCTTAAGCCCGCCAATGAAAGAGGTAGTTAAAAAAGAGATTATTAAGTGGCTAGATGCGGGTATAATATATCCCATCTCGGATAGTCCGTGGGTCTCGCCTGTTCAGTGTGTACCAAAAAATGGGGGGATGACGGTTATGAGGAACGAGAAGGAAGAGTTGGTCGCCACTAGGATGATCACGGGGTGGAGGATTTGCATGGATTATAGAAAGTTAAACAAAGCCACCCGAAAAGATCATTTCCCTCTTCCCTTCCTCGACCAAGTCCTAGATAAAATGGCGGGGAATGATTTTTACTATTTTCTTGATGGGTATTCCGGGTATAATCAAATTACCATCGACCCCGCTGATCAAGAAAAGACCACATTTACTTGCCCCTATGGGACTTTCGCGTTTAGGAGAATGCCCTTTGGTCTATGCAACGCACCGGCTACCTTCCAGCGTTGCATGATTGCCATTTTCTCTGATATTATGGACCAGGGTATTGAGATTTTTATGGACGATTTTTCCATCTTCGGAAAATCATTTGACGACTGCCTAGAGTGTTTGGAGAAGGTACTCACACGTTGTGTAGAGACAAACCTAGTATTAAATTGGGAGAAATGCCATTTCGTGGTTCGAGAAGGCATCGTGTTGGGTCATCATGTTTCCAGGACTGGGTTGGGGGTAGACAAAGCAAAACTAGATGTGATAGAAAAATTACCTCCACCCAAAAATGTGAAAATACTAAGAAGCTTCCTTGGACACGCGGGCTTCTATAGAAGATTCATCAAAGACTTCGCGAAAATAGCTAAACCCTTGAGTGGACTTCTAGAGAAGGATGCAAAATTTTCTTTTGATGACGATTGCTTGAGAGCGTTCGACGAGCTCAAATATCGGTTAACCACCGCTCCTATTGTAGTAACACCTGATTGGGAAGAGTCATTTATCCTGATGTGTGACGCGAGCGACTACGCGGTAGGAGTTGTTTTGGGTCAAGTGCGTGAGAAGATATTTCATACGATTGCGTATGCTAGCAAGACCCTAATCGAGGCCCAAACCAACTACACTACCACCGAGAAGGAGCTATTGGCGGTGGTATTCGCATTCGAAAAATTTCGATCGTATCTCTTATGTACGAAGGTTATAGTGTACACCGATCATGCAGCGATCCGTTATCTCATGGAGAAGAGAGACTCAAAACCACGTTTGATTCGATGGGTACTTCTCTTACAGGAGTTTGATGTAGAAATTAAGGATAGGAAAGGAACGGACAACCCGGTTGCAGATCACTTATCTAGGATTGAGAGTACACAGTCGACACTACATTCTGAAGTGGAAGAGAGATTTCCTGATGAGCAGTTACTAGCGATTTCGGAGAGTGCTACGCCTTGGTATGCTGACTTAGTAAACTATTTAGCAAGCAATATTTTGCCACCTGAAATATCCTACCAACAAAAGAAACGATTTTTACATCAGGCACGGTCTTACATGTGGGATGATCCTTTGTTGTTCAAGGTTGGTGCCGACGGAATCGTACGGAGATGCATCCCCGAGGAGGAGATGAGAGCGATATTGGATAAATGTCATGGCTCCCCCTACGGAGGTCATTTTAAGGGAACGAGGACAACAATGAAGGTGCTTGAGGCTGGATTCTATTGGCCTCACTTGTTTAGGGACGCCAATGCATTTGTGAAGCAATGCGATAGATGCCAACGGAGCGAGAATATACATAAGAACGAAGGGATGCCCATGAATATAATGCTGGAAGTCGAGCTATTTGACATATGGGGTATAGATTTCATGGGACCGTTCGTGAACTCGAATGGTAATTTATTCATACTATTGGCTGTGGACTACGTATCTAAGTGGGTGGAAGCGATCGCGACGCCCAGGAATGACGCGAAGGTAGTCCTTAATTTCTTAAGACACCATATATTCAATCGATTCGGAATCCCGAGGGCAATCCTTAGTGACGACGGAAGTCATTTCTGCAATAATCAGTTCACCGCATTACTAAACAAATTTGGGATAACTCATAAAGTCGCATTAGCATATCATCCCCAGACGAATGAGTTAGCGGAAGTATCCAATAGAGAGATTAAGAAAATTTTAGAAAAGACAGTGAGCATCAACCGTAGAGACTGGTCACAGAAACTTGTTGATGCATTGTGGGCGTATCACACTGCCTTCAAGACTCCCATTGGGCTAACCCCGTACCGAATGGTCTATGGAAAGTCTTGCCATTTACCTCTAGAATTAGAACACCGGGCATTCTGGGCAATAAAGAAAATTAATTATGATTTCCGCGACGCCGGTAAGAAGAGGCTCCTACAATTGAATGAACTAGAGGAGATTAGAATGCAAGCGTATGAGAACTCGAGAATTTATAAAGAGCGCACGAAACGATGGCATGATCGACGCATGAAGGAGAAAAAACTTTGAGCCGGGACAGCTTGTTCTACTATTCAACTCTCGCTTGAAATTATTCCCCGGAAAGCTCAAGTCACGCTGGTCGGGCCCGTTCAAGGTTAAACTCGTGCACCCCTATGGAGCTGTGACTATTTTAAATGAGAATGATGGAACAGAGTTCAAGGTGAATGGAGAGAGATTGAAGTTATATCTGGGAGGCGACATTGACCGAGTCGTGTCGCGTGTAGAGCTTGTCTAATCAAGCAAAGTCCTGCCGGGACTCATAAATCAGGCGCTTGGTGGGAGGCAACCCATTGCATCTTTGTATTATTTTCTTGTTTTTAAAGTTTTAAGTTTTCATAGTTAGTAGTTTTGTAGCTTTAGGATTGGAATGGAGGAAAAGTTGCTGGATGAACATGAGATTCTGAAAAACATTCGGCCATTTGAAAAAAATAAATAAAAAAACAGGTTGTTGCAACAGCGTAAATGGAAGTTGTCATTTTCCGTGTTCTGCCTGGACAGGCGTCATCATGCTTGGGAATTGGACCGCGAACCGGTCTAACTGAACCACCATATAACCGGTTCAGCGGAAAATGACAACGCAAAAAAACGAGTGTTGTCATTTTCGTTTTTCTGCCCTCCTAGGCGGCATTTTCCTGGGTTACGAACCGGTAACCGGTTTGCGTGAACCGCCGGTTCAGCGGAAAATGACAACGCAAAAAAGCGGAAGTTGTCATTTTCTGTTTGTTGTCTGCATACGCTGCTTTGCGCTGGGAGCTGAACCGGCGCCCGGTTTGCGTGAACCATCGCGGGCGGACCAGTGTGACGTTTCAAATCCTTCTTAATTGAGGCGGTTAGGTTAATTAATCAGGATTAAGACTTTCTAACCCTAAATTGCATTAATCACCTAAGATTAAATTGAGTTAAAATATAAAAGCAACGGGATTCCCCTTCGCCTAGGTCGCGACTTTCCCCTTCGCACTGGAGCGACGCGGCGGCCGGCGACCCTCCGTTTGCGTCTGCTGAAGCGACGGGCGGCTGGAGGCTGCTGCGACATCATTTCCTAGTTCGTCGGACGCCGACCACCAGTCAAGAGGAAGCGGGGAGACACTGTGTGCGAAAATAAATGAGAGAGACGCGGCGGAAGACCACGGCTGCGCCGGAGAAGGTCGCCAAAAGCCCTTCAGGTAAATTTAACCTCTCCCCTTTCCTTTCCAACTGCCTTCTCTGTTTGTATCCCACTGTAATAGAGCCCGACCAATATAGGAAACAAAATGAAGCGGAAGAAGCAGAAAAAGGGGAAATCACTTGACAAGGGCGGTAGAACATTCCAAAATGAAACGGCGGAGTTACGGTTTAGGGAGGTGAGGACCACTCCATTCATCATGGAAAGAGGATTCAAAATGGACACAAGGGCTTGGAACCTAGCTTATGCAAATCAAATTTGTGCCCTAAACTGGGAGCACTTCTGCCACCCAAGGACTGAAGTTGCCCTTACCCTCGTTTACGAGTTCTACGCCAACGCCGTATCAGCGGATGATGAGACAACTATTGTGAGGGGGAAGGAGGTCGTGTTTACAGCTGAGAGAATTTCTGAATTGTTTGCTTTGGATGACCATGCTCAAGTTGATTACACTACGGTCCTTGCTAAGGTCACCCCACAGGAAATGACAGAGGTAGTTTGCATTCCTACAGGACCGGTATGGACCAATGTCGCCTCCAAGTACCTGAAAGCAACTTGCTTAACTAGACAGACCAAAGTTTGGCTCCTGTTCATCAATGCCACCATACTTCCGACAAAGCACCTCAATAATGTGCCTATCCACAAAGTTGCCATACTCTACTGTATCCTCAAGGGCATCAAATTCAATGTGGGGAAAGTGATTGCGCATCGGCTGTAGGAGAAGATAAAGGAGAGAGGCCCAAAGCAACTTTAGTATCCTGTCCTTATCACGGATCTCTGTCGTGCAGTTGACGTGCCGGAAAAGGAAGACGATGTGATCAAAAAGTTGAAGGGCCACATAACCAAGACGGTGGTGGAGGTGTGCATAAAGGTTGTTGATGATTCTACCATGGCACAGTCCTCTAAGGCACAAGATGACAAGCCTATGGATGTTGAAATTCAGGAAGAAGATGGAGGTGGTGATCCTGATGCTATGATGGAGGAGATACAATATTTGAAAGCCTACTTGAGATACCACCATCTTCATGTGCAAGAGGAATTGGATGAGCAAAGGGCCCTTCTTTACAGGTTAATGGAGAAAGCTAAGCTCCCTCGGCCACCATCCAAGCTGAGAATGCGGAAGCAGTTTGATAATGAAGGTTATTTGCTCAACTCCGACTACATGTGAGTAGATCCTCACATCCGTAGATCCAAAGGGAATGAGGATGCCGATGAGACTGAAGATGAAAAAGGGGATGCAGACGACGATACAGCCGATGAGGAAAATGCAGCTGCTGAAGATGAGGCTGACGATGACGACGGAGATGATGCTGATGATGCGGAAGGTGATGAAGAGAGTGATGAGGAGGAAGATGACAAGGATGGAGACGACGAATAGATAATCTCCTTTTTTTGGTTTATACTATACTATATTTTGGACAGTTATGTTAAGCTGTGATTGGGACTGACATTGTTTTGGGTGAACTCTGTTTTGATTTTTGGACAGCTATGTTAAGCTGTGTTTTTTTTATAGTATACTCATTTTGTTGAACTGTGTTTTGATTTTTGTTAATCTGTTTTGGTTATATGTTCAGCAGTGCTGGTGTTTAGACTGTGTTTGCAATGATTGCCTGTTTTTATCCCAGCTAATAATAATGTATGGAACATGACTGCTTACCCTGCTCTACTTATCAAGTATGCTTGCTTCTATTATCCGATGAATAATTATCTTGTTATCATCCCTCGTAGTACTTCTATTTCGTTGCGTCCTATGTCACTTCAAGTGCAGGTAATGCAGTTGTGTTCACTAACGAAGGTCCTTACACGAATGGAGAAGCACGTCTTCGGCAGGTTTGGTTATCTTGCGCACATGTGGATCAATCCTCCCGCGGCTTTAATTCTTCAGGGAAGTCATTTACTTTTAACTGCTTTATTCCTTATTTATGTATGCTCATTCGATAACGTCATTAATTACGTCAACGTATTTAGTGTGGAGGGGTGTGTTATTGACATAACTAGTGCTCTAGAAGTAGAGTTGCTAGGGCCTAGCAACGCTCTAAGTGTGGAGGGGTGTAGCCCTGTCCCCACTGGGTAAAGGCTACTTTACATATGAATTCAATAATACTATCTTTTGTCCTGAATTAATCTATGTACTCTAGAGTTCTTCAATGATCGGTAGGGCATGTCAATCTTAAGAACCCAACTAATGAATTTGAAGCTAGAAGGATGTTGGTTTGACTGAGCTCATTTAAGCAAATGTTTTCGTGCACTAAAATTTTGATGTACATCCATTGCATGCTTTCCTACATTGTCCTCTAAATTTAATGGGGAGTGGTGAGTAAGAGCGATGTAAATTATGTACACCAAAATATGAGGATAGTTAGTTCGTCCTAGCTTTTTGATCATTCACGCCATTATTTGAGCTTGAACCATTTGATACACACCATTCCATGGCTAAATTTCATATGTCCCCACTAGTTGTATCTTAAGAAGTAGCCTATTGTGAGTGTTGCTAACAAAATAAAAAAATTCATAGTGATATGTGGCCTGAATATATGTACACATACTTAGAATGATCTCAACTATGATAAAAAAAAGTAAGTAAACAAAAGAAAAGTCATAGTGATATGTGGCCCGAGTATGTGAATGCATACTCGGAATGATCCTAACTGTGATGATATAAAAAAATGGAAAAGAAGAAATATCATAGTGACATGTGGCCTAGTTATGTGTACTTATATTTGGAAAGATCCCTACTATGGATAGTCTTAGAAAAATGTGACATCCACAATATGGCGATTCCTTAAGAGTATTAACTAGGGAGCTACATCTATTGATCAACGTATTCCTAAACGCTAAGCCAAGCTTGAACATATCCTAGTTCTTATTGGAACTACTAACTCATATGGAGGCGAAATTAATTACTTAGCTTAAGCTTGTCATTACCTGTAGATGCGGGGGTTCAAAAGGGAAGTATTGCATTAGAGTACATTATTTGTTACCACACATCACACTAGGATGTTTATTTGAGCTCTAATCCAGCATCTAACTAAGGGATTTGTGAATGGTTGGATTTCTTTTGATTGTCAAACCTATCATGTTAATAAAGCAAACATTTTGAGTGTGCCTCGATTATTTGGTTTTTCAAGACAAACACAAATTTAAAGTACCATTGAATCATGCACTGCGTATTATCCTTTACCCAGAGTATTATTATGAACTTATCTTGCTAGGGACTAGCAAGAATTTAAGTGTGGAGGTGTGATAACTTCTCAATTGAAGTTATCATTGCCTAATATTTCTACTTCATAATTAATAAATAGGAGCTTAAATGATGATAAAATATGATTAATTAGTATTTTAATGTTTATGGTACTAAGTTGATCTTATTTCATGGTTTTCTATGCAAGATTCGCCGGAGAAATCAACTTGGAAGTGAATGCAGAATTATTATTTTTGGCCTGGACCAGTTACTGCAACATCCAATTCTGAAACTGCAACATGTGTCTGTCCGAAATTTTAAATTTCAAATCCGAATTCCCGCTATTTTTAATTATGGAAGGATGCGTCCTTTCAGGAATATGGACGTTTTTAATGCTAAAAACTGACCAAATGAAGAGGATTGAATTACTAATTCAGATCTAAGGAGGAGAGCACCATCTAGGGTTGGCTTGGGAAGAAAACCTCCATTGGAGAGCGACGACAAGAGGAAGAAGAAGGAGATCTTCGTACGGATCAAAGAAGCAACTCAAGGAAGAAATTCCTGCAGCGATTAAGCGTGAACCGCAATGTTTTGTAAGATCTATTTCAACATTTTGAGTGTTTCCTCCAACGCCATGAACTAATCCTTCCTTAATCTTGTATTATGAGAGTACTAGGTTGTGTTTGATGGATAATTTCTAGTTTATTTTGTTGAGAATACTTGGTGAATGTTCTTTATCAATTTTATGATCTTTATTTCTGAAATGTTTGGCCAATGTTTCACATTTATGCTACGCTTCATAAATCGAGAGAGGAGTTGCGCTAGTATATCATAATTTTGATATAGCATTTGAAGAGAGAAGGAGACTTCCTCTTGGTGTTAGCAACTTAGGTCTTTGTTCTTTGAGCGGTTCTTATTTCACCCGAGGGGAAATATAGAACTAGGGATTGCCGATATCGAGAGATACGGTTATCTATTTTAAGATCGTTGCAAGGCACACTCACCACGCATTTTCACATCGATTCATTCACTCATCCGTCATACTAAACCTAGGAAATCATAATATAAGATTATATTTCTCTCCTTTGATAAGAAAAGTATCTTCCCAAAGATCCGTAGTAATTTCATTTAGAAGTCTGCATTCTTAATTTTGGTAGTTTAAGAAAATCTCAAATCTCATTTAACTTGGATTTAAGGAAAAGGCCTAACTAGTATTTGCAAGCACTGAATTCACCACCTCCCTGTGGAGACGATTCTTACTCACTTTTATTACTTGACACGGCACGTGCACTTGCGTTTAAATACGTAGACCATTTCGGGCGTATCAGAGGTTGGCGTCCAACCCTGTTCCTGATAGTTCCTCCAGTCGGAGGAGAGGTGTAATCGGGGGTAGCTAGGCCGACATGCAAGGGGGGAGCTGATCTCGGCCGTCAATGCAAAGGTCCGGTCTTACAAGGGCGCTTATATCCCGAGGCATCGTCCTATCGTCCGAACTGGTCAATCTAGAAGAAACAGGTCGAATGCATGTTTCTCAATCCCACCGTGGAAATCATCTTCTGCTATGCCACCTGGCTATGAGAACCATAATACAAGAGAAGGGAAATGGCCCTCGGGGTGTCCCATATGACACACACTCGAGCCCACCATCCTTCTGCGAACTTATACTTCTCAGAGCTCGGCAGGTTATCCTGCTTTGGTAACAACAAGACAAATATTCGCTACGAGCGGGTCTTTTAGTCTTCTCAAAGACCGATGATGCCTTTATATAAGGCATCACTCTGTGAGGTCGATCCTTTATCGAGTTTAGGAGGTTAGCATCCAGACCTATTCCTGATAGTTCCTCTAGTCAGAGGAGAGATGCAATCGGGGGTAGCTAGGCCGACATGCAAGGGGGGAGCTGATCTCGGTCGTCAATGCAGGGGTCCGGTCTTACAAGACCGCTTATATCCCGAGGCATCGTCCCATCGTCCGCCCTGGGCTAAATAGGAGAAACAGGTCGAGCGCAGGTTTCCTAAATCGATCGTGGAGTTGAACTGTACTGCTCCTAGTTAACTTGAGATGAATCACACAAAGAATACAACTCGCATCAACTAGTGACTCCGGGGGCGAGGAGATGTATAAACAACTTAGAAACAATGTTACAGGTAAGCAATACGTGTTACCGATAGGGGTAGAAACTTTTCTGGTCATCCCTGCTTTAGATATATGAGGAGATGAAATGAATAGCATTGCGTCCTGGCCGCTGAAGTGATAGCCTCGCGCGTATAAACTCGCAGCATTCGGACACCATAGTTGTTGAAGTAGTGATCTCACGAGTATGGACTCATGGAATTAAAAGAGAGCACCATAGCTGTTGAAGAGATGACCTCGCGAGTATGGGACTCGCGGAATTGAAGAGAGCACCAAACAAGCATGAAGAGCATCACGAGTAGGAGCTCATAGAATACTAGCTGGAAGATGCCATGAGTAAGTCATCTCATGGAATGTAGGTTGTCGGAGGAGATCATCGCAAGTAGGGGCTCGCATAGCACTTCATATGTTTTTCCCTAGTGGTGAACATGTCGTGATTTGCCCTATTTGTTAGTCACACAAAAAGTACTCACGGGCTTTACCAAAGCACCCGTAAGTATGAACGGTACTAAAGGCTCCTTATCAAGGTCTCGGGTTCGAAACCCCTTGGCAACAATGCACCGTGCTGATAAACAGGTCGGAGATGCTTTGGGGTGTACGGCCTGCAGGCCTTGTATATTCTGGTTGTACTGCCCACAATGTCATGGTCTTCCTGGGTTGTGTGGTGGGTCGGGCGGCGCTGTGCTCCTAGCCAGCCAGGCCGTTACACTTAGCTCCATAAGAATCTCCCCAGGTGGCCTTGTTTGATGATATGCTCAATCTCCTCCTTAAGTTTTGACCAGTCTTCTGTATCGTGCCCTTGTCTATGGTGGAACTCATAGTACTTTTTTTGGTCTCCCGTATTTTTAGCTAGGGGGTCTGGGCCTGCGGAGCGCCTCACTGCCTTGGATTGTGTAAAACACATTTGTTCTAGAGGTATTGAGGGGCGTGTAAACCTGTGGCGGTTGATCTCTCTGTTGGTCAAGTCGGCATTGCCCGTTCCGACGTTCTTCTCGGAATCTTCCATATCGGTGTTGAGGAGCCGGTTCCTTCTCCCTCTTGCGCTTCTGGTTCCCGTCGAACTATTGACGATGAGTTTCAATAGCCTCGTCGACTGCGATCTGTGCCTCTACACGGTGTACGAGATCGGGGTAGCTAGGGACGGTTTTCCTCATTAATGCAAAATAAAAGTCGTTAGGATGGAGACCCCCAAGGAACACCCCTCTTAACAGCTCTGGGTCGACACCTAGGATTTGGCGGGCTTCTGCAGAAAACCTACCGAAAAGTCCTTCAAAGACTCCCCTCCATTCTAGTGGATACCTGATAAGTGGGAAGTGTCGCAAAAGCGGCATCTGCGGTCAATGGCACGTCCACCAGAGAGTGGGAGCCTGCTGGTTCAGTATGTCTTTCTGGGACGGATCCTTCAGCTGTGAGGGAGCTTCTTTTTGCCATTGAAGCGGAGCTTGAATGTTGCAAAGGAGGGACGTCCTGACTTCTGAAGGATGTTGGGAATCGTGGTTCCCACAGACGGCGCCAAACTATTGCGGACTAACTCGGCGTCCATGTCGGACCGGAATAAACTGGACCGTCCTAGCTCTTGGGACGGTCGAGCGCGCATACAGTCAATGAAAAATGAAAGTTAACACAAGATGTTTTAACGTGAAAAAACTCCTTAACTGGGTAAAAAAATCACGTGGCCGAGTAGGTGTCGGTCAAAGTCCACTATCAGGTTGCGGTTACGCCTCACGTGGTCCGCCGGTCACGCTACTCAGCGGAAAAAAACTGAGCTTTGTATTTGTAATTTGTTGGGTATGAGGCTTTATTTGAAGGAGAATAACAAATGATTAGTCGTGGACACCTACAATGTTAAAAAGATAATAATCAAAGACTTAGATAACTGAAAGAAGGAATAACAAAAACAAATTGTGGAAGAAAACTGTTTTCACTTACCTCTGCTTTCTCAATACACATGCTAACCTATATACAACTTAGCAATGTCAATCACTCCTAAACTTTCTCCCTAGATTCCTCCTAGCCAACCATGCATAATAAAACTGTCGTTTACACAGCAATTACAATATTCCTAAATTCATCCTAGCCAACCAAGCATACCAAAAATACAAGATGTTACAAAGGAATAATAATTAATGTTATTTTTTGCAATCCCCCCCCCCTCAAGTGGGTGCATGAAGATCATGAATGCCCAACTTGCGAAGAAGAAACTCGAATGATTGGACACCCAATGCTTTGGTAAATATATATGCAAGCTGAGACCCAGAACGAACATATGAAGGAGCAACATTCCCAGCGACAATCTCATCCCGAACAAAGTGGCAGTCGATCTCAATATGTTTAGTGCGTTCATGGAAAACAAGATTTTGAGAAATATGGAGAGCTGTCTGGCTGTCACAATATAACTGCATTGGACGAGAAGATGAGACACCAAAGCAAGCCAATAAACCCTTGAGCCATTTGAGCTTACATGTGGCCATAGCCATGGAGCGATACTCTGCTTCAGCTGAGGAGCGGGACACCGTGTGTTGTTTATTGGTTTTCCATGAAATGGGGGAGTTCCTTAGGAACACAATCAAACCAGTAAGAGAACAACGATTCAAGGGGCAACCTGCCCAGTCTACGCCGCACCATGCATGAAGAGTGAAATCACTGCAGTTGTGAAGCCAAATTCCTTGACCAGGACGATATTTAAGATATCGAACGACATGAAGAGCTGCCAACCAATGATCAAGCCGGGGTTTCTGCATGAATTGAGAGAGAATGTGCACGCTATATGCCAAATCAGGACGAGTAAAACATAGATAAATCAGTCGACCAATCAATCGTCTATATGGTTCTGGATCTGTGAGTTCCTTACTAGTGGACAGGGCCAACCGATGATTCTGCTCAAGTGGAGTTTTGGATGGTTTTGCAACCATGAGACCCGTGTCTAGGATGATATCTAACGCATATTTCTGTTGCGATAAAACAAAACCAGCAGGTCCCCGTGCCGCCTCAATACCCAAAAAATATTTCAAGCGCCCGAGGTCTTTCATGTGAAAGCATCGATGTAAGTAATCTTTGAAACGTTGTACATGATCCGGATGATTCCCGGAGATAATGAGGTCGTCCACATAAACGAGCACATTTAGCCGAGATGTGCCATATTGTAAAACAAACAACGAGTAATCAGAGTAGGATTGCCGGAAACCGTATGTTTTCAAAGCAGTGGACAATTTAGAAAACCAGCATCGTGGAGCCTGCTTCAAGCCGTACAACGACTTACAGAGCCGACATACAGAATTTGGCTTGGTTACCTAGAATCCAGGTGGTAATTTCATATAAATCTCTTCGTGAAGATCGTCATGAAGAAAGGCATTATGAACATCCATTTGATGGACCTCCCAGTTGGCCGCAGCTGCAATGGCTAAAAAAACACGTACCGTCACCATTTTTGCAACCAGAGCAAAAGTTTCTGAATAATCAACCCCTTCAACTTGAGGGTTCCCCATAATAACCAACCGAGCTTTGCAACGTTCAATCATGCCATTAAAATGATATTTAATTTTATATACCCATTTACATCCCAATGCCTTTTTCCCACATGGAAGAGATTCGATGGTCCATGTATTATTGTTTTCAAGCGCATCGATTTCAAGACGCATGGCTTGACGCCAGCGTATGTCATACATTGCCACCGAGTAAGTCTGTGGTTCATGTTCTGTTTGCAGAGCTGCTAGGAAATGGATATGGCGTACAGATATATTGTCACAACTTACATAATTCGCAATAGGGCAAGGCATACCTGAGGAAGGCCGAGAAGCGGGTGAAACGACCGAGGATGGACTTAATTTTTGAATAGTATGCGTCACATAATCACGAAGCCGGATAGGATCTTGACGTTCACGAGTGCTTCGTCTGAGTGCCTCCAGGGTATCTTCATTTGACGGCTCATCCGCAGCACTATTAGTAGTCACAGGAGGGACACCCTCATCAAAGTTAGGATCCACAGTGTCCCCCTGTCCTCATAATCATCTGCGATCACAAACTCCTCTTGTCCCAAGACATCATGTACAATATCAGTGTTGCCTAAAGTGCCCGCAAATGGAAAACTGCCTTCTGAAAAGTGCACATCTTGAGAGACAAAAAAAATTATGTTTTTCCAAGTCATACAATCTCCACACCTTCTGACCATATGGGTAGCCAACAAAAATGCAACGACGACTACGACTAGCAAATCTATCACTTGGTTTTGTATGAGCATAACACAAAGAACCAAATATGCGCAAGTGAGTATATACCGGATCTTTCCCGTAGAGAATGTGATACGGTGTTTTTCCGTTTAAAACAAGAGACGGTGTGCGATTAATTAGATAGTCGGCCGTTAGAACGCATTCCCCCCAAAATTTTATTGGTAAGGACCCCTCGAAAAGTAAAGCCCTAGCCACATTTAATATATGCTGGTGTTTTCTTTCTACGCGCCCATTTTGTTGTGGCGTCCCCGTACAAGATGTCTGAAAAATAATACCATTGTCCAGGAAAAATTGTTTAAGACAAATAAATTCCGTTCCATTGTCGCTACGAATCATCTTAATTCCCTTACCAAATTGTCGTTCAACAAGGGAGAAAAATCCTTTAAGAACCCGAGTTACCCCCACTTTATCAACCAATAAATAGATCCAAACAGCACGGGAAAAATCATCAACAATTGTCAAAAAATAAGAGGCACCACTAGAGGAAACAGTCCTATACGGACTCCACAAATCACAATGGACGAGATCAAAAATGCATGCGACATTATTCTCACTAATAAGAAATTTGTCTCTAGCTTGTTTAGCCCGTTGACAGGCCTCACAAGTTTTATTTATCACTTTTTGTGATTCTTTCATTCTAATGCCAGGAAATAACTTGAGAATTTGTGATGACGGGTGTCCTAACCTCTTGTGCCACAGATCCACAGGCTCATGAGCTGTTAAGGCCTTCACACTTCTTATGCTTTGAAACCAATAAAGTCCATCCCGTTGTTCACCCGCTCCAATCAGCATCCTCGAAGTGCGGTCCTGTACAACACACAAGCCAACAGTAAATTGCACAAAATAATTATGGGATGTTGTCAATTGAGACACTGAAATCAGTTTGCAAGCCAGGCCAGGAATAAACAAGACATTTTCCAATCAAAAATTATGATCAAGGATGATTGTCCCCTCTTTTGTAGCAGTCGTGCTACTTCCATCCGGCAAACGAACAGGGCACGGAGCGATTTCTACAAAATTATTAAAATCCTCTATTGACCCGGTCATATGATTGGAGGCCCCGGTGTCAATAATCCACGATTTACCTGTCATTTGAGTACTCTTTGATCCATTTAACAATGTCAACAAAGTTTGCCATTGTTCATTATTTAACCCAGGCAGTGAACAAGAATTTGATGCATCCCCCTCACTTCCGTTGGTGACAGCAGCAGCTGCGACAGCATTCACCCGATGAGTTCCTCCTCTGCCGCCCTGATGAGTGTTTCTTCCACGACTACGTCCCATGCCGGAGGTTTTCCCTTCACTGCGTGGCCTATCTCCCCACCATTCCAGGTACCCGTGCAGCGCGAAACAAGTATCTGTTTCATGGCCTGTCCGATTGTAATGAGAACACACCAGATTTGCTTTATCTTTGTTATCTACTGGTACTCTAGCAGCCCTTGCCGTGAGTGTCATCATGTCTTCACGGTCTTCCCTTCCACGAACAACCGTCTTCACACGTTCTTCCTGAACAAGAATTGAATAAAACTTGTTCATCTTGGGCAGCGGCTCTTGTGCCAGGATATTTGATCGCACCGTGCCATAGACGTCACCATCGAGCCCCATAAGAAAAGAGCGAACCCTTTCTTCCTCCTGTTTTTTCTCCAGAATCTGCCCAATATTGCAGTCACATTTCCCACATTTACAAGTAGGAATTTGTTCATATGTTTTGAGTTCATCCCACAATCTCCGGTGTCGTCCATAGTATTCCATAATGCTCAATCCCTTCTGCTTACATCCGGCCAGATCCGCTTTTAACTGCTGAATTCTTGGCCCGTTCGTAACAGAAAATCTGTCCTTCAAGTCAGTCCATAGTGCCTCTGCTGCCTCCACATGAGAGATGGTGGAGCGCAACGTTGGCTCTATAGTATTTCGACTCCAGGATACCAACAGTGAGTTGATCATCCACCAATCTTCAATATCTCCCGACTCCTTGTCAGGTTTCTTGATTGTCCCATCAACAAATCTGAATTTCTTCGAGGCTCGTAGGGCCGTTCGAATTGAGCAAGCCCATTCATCATAGTATTCACCTTTCAATTGAACTTGAGTGATTGAAAGTCCCGGATTGTCCATAGAAGTTATATCGTATGGTGAGATGATTTTTCTCAGAACCCCGACACCGTCCGTGGTAGCAGTTTCTCCGCCTGTGATAGCAGTTTCTCCGCTCATTTTTTAGCCTCCTTGCTCTGATACCATGAAAGAAGGAATAACAAAAACAAATTGTGGAAGAAAACTGTTTTCTCTTACCTCTGCTTTCTCAATACACATGCTAACCTATATACAACTTATCAATGTCAATCACTCCTAAACTTTCTCCCTAGATTCCTCCGAGCCAACCAAGCATAATAAAACTGCCATTTACTCAGAAATTACAATATTCATAAATTCATCCTAGCCAACCAAGCATATCAAAAATACAAGATATAACAAAGGAATAATAATTAATGTTATTTTCTGCAATAATAACACTGCTTCAATGCTTCTAAAAGCTGAATTGTAATGATATTAAAGGTAAAAAATGTAAACAGTTCTAGATATTTGAAAATGAAATTAGATTATTCATTCTTCAATATTTTTGTGAAGACGAGTATAACCGAGAACCAAACCGGAACTGAACCGAATAATTTGGTTCAGATCCGGTTCTATATTTTAGAACTGTGGGTCGGTTCCGGTTCCAAAAAACTTGGAACCGAACATACATGGGTCGGTTTCTGGTTTTGAGTGGAACCGAACCGATCCGACTTGCACCCTTAAAACCCATAGGTAAATGTTGCTAAAAAAATCTTATTTTTTGGGAAAGGGGTGTTTAGGATATATGCATACATGACCAAAATATTAGGCCTATACAATCATCCATGTGAAGTAAATTCACATTTTAGTGATTGACCCTCCCTTAAGACATATCTCAATAAAAAAATTTTTTTGGGGGCTGTAGGGCACCAAATGAGGTGATTCAAATTCCTGTATAAATTTAAGACAACAGGCTACAACTTTTATCCCTGGCATATTTGTCTAAATATGCCTCTAAGAGGCCTTAAAATGAGTTTGAAGTTTTTGTCTGGAGTGTGACAAAAAGGAATTAAACTATATAGTGTATATACATCATATTACACAGATCTTGAAGCATAAACAAGAGAATCCGTTCATCTTCAACCTTAGGACAACAAACAAGATTGTTCCGAACAACCCAAACTGAACCGCTCGCAGGCCTAGCCGGGGCAAGAGCCATCTGGTGCCAGTCTCACCTTGGTCGGCCAGGCGAGGGCCGCCTGACGGCAGTAGTTGGTCCCATGATCCCACAAAGTTAGTGAGAATCATAAAAGGTGAGCTATCGGCACCCCACTTTTCCTATATAATTATCTTGGCCTCATCATTACTAAATTATTAAAAGGCACTAGCATGGAGAAAAACATTCCCTTCTAAATATGCATTCATATATAAGAAAAAAACATCAATGTCGAGTACCTAGAGTCTGGAGAGGCCACCTTCTTCAATCAACCAGCAGTTTCATGGGTCATCTACTCCCTGATTAACTTCAAAATCAAACATATCTTAAATAAAAAACAAGATAAAAGGAGGAATCCTACAGAGGCCGCCTTCTTTAACCAGGCAAAAGAGTGGGGAATAGGAGGATGTGTCCTTTAGAAAACATGTGTATGTCAACCACCATGATGTTTTAATATACGCCCGAAACTATACTAATTACGGTATTCACTTAGTGATTTTGGATGGTTACGGTGTGTGAATAGTCATGTAACCACCATAACCATCTCTTGGGGCCTATAAAAGGGTTCTAGGACCCCCCCCCCCCCCCCCATTTTTAACTTTTCATCCTCTCAACCTTCTTCTTCCTCAGGTCGGAGCTCTGCCGGAATCCTGCTACATGCCTCCTCCACCCGCCGGGTCTCCCAGAAATTTGCCCAAGTCCACGACGCTCCTAGGAAGAAGACGTTCTGCTTGCCATTCCGTGAAACCTCCTACTTGCGTGACGTTCCTCAAGTCATCGCAAACACATCTTCGCGCTTCCCGCCACTAAGTTTGTCAGCCAAACAACTTCCGAGAACGCTCGTCCCTATCAGAGAATTGGAAGGAACAAGATTCGTGAGAGGCGGCCTGTCGCCCACCAAGAATAATGAGGAGGGACCCGTCCCCCTTGATTTTCAAGACGTACACTCTGTAAACTACCTTCAATAGTGAGGTTTGACTGGTACCGTACCGATCACGTGATTTTTTTACCCAGTTGAGAGATTTTTTCATGTTAAAATTGTTTTGTATACTTCTGCTTACTCTTTAACTGTGCGCGTGCTTGACTGCTACACGGGCTAAGGCGGGCTAGTTTAGTCTGATCTAGCAGAAGAATTGAGTTGGCCGCAACAATAATTATCTTGGCCTCATCAAGTACCATCGACCTTTCCCATTCCTCTTCCATTTTCTGCTTTGCTTGTATCTATTGGACTTTGACTTTGTTGACAGGGTCAATACTTATTTTAAATATTATTTTATGTATGAGTGATTAATATGAGAGAGAGTGCATTAAAGGAGGGAGAAGGTGGTTGGTTTTGTTAGCCTATAAATAGGCATGTTGTAGTTCATTTACAAGTTGATGAGATAGTGAAATTTATCTCCTTCGCTGTGTAGAGCGCTGCAGCGCTGGAGTGATTGTGTTTCAGTTTTTTCGAAGTTTGATCCTGTGGAACCACTCTACCTGAGCTTGTCGTGCGAGCAGGAGAACTCGCCGAATAGGGAGTTGATCTCGCCACGCGAGTTGAGTACGAGTGGTGATCTCGCCGGCCTCCATCTCGCCTGGTAGTGGTCTCGGCGGAGGTTTCTTGCACCGGAAGCCCTCGCCCAGTGGTCTCGTTGTGCTCGTCTCGCCCGTGCCAAGGAGAGGGAGCTCGCCGTGACCGTCTCGTCGCCCATCTCGCCGGGTTGTTCGTCTCGCCCGGAGGCGTCTCAACCGTTTCCAACAAGTGGTATCAGAGGGAGGTTCGACCCCTCCGGAAGAGTTAGTGACTAGTGGTGATGGAGATGGGAAGTGTCACTCCGAGGCAAGTCCCCAAGATGACGAAGACAAATTATTGTAACTGGAGTATCCAGATGAAGGTGTTACTCACCTCGAAGGAGTTATGAGAGATTGTCGAGGATGGCTATGAGGGGCTTAATGCAGAAGCAGAGACGGCGTTGACTAACGCGCAAAGAACGACGTTGAGAGAGCCAAAGAAGAGGGATATGAAGACATTGTTCATACTATACCAAGGTATCGGTGAGGCGACCTTTGAGAAAATCTCAGAAGCAAGGAGTTCAAAGGAAGCATGAGAGGTATTGTAACGCTCCATGCAAGGAGTTGATAAGGCCAAGAAGGTGAAGTTGCAGTCCCTTAGAGCCGTGTATGAAGTGTTGAGAATGCAGAGTGCTGAGAAGGTTGGAGAAAATGTGACTCGTCTGCGGACGCTTATAAATGAGATGAAGTGCAATGGAGAGACGATAGATGACGTGAGTCTCATGGAGAAGCTTTTGCGGTCTATGTCAAAGAAGTTCCGTCATGTGGTGGTGGCAATTGAAGAGTCAAAAGATCTCACATTGCTGACCGTGGATGAGCTTGTTGGCTCCCTACAAGCCCATGAGTATCGAATGCTACAGGATGAAGAAGAGTCAAGTAGCTTGGGTAAAGCACTTCAGACTCAGTTGAACTTCAGAGAGAGCTCTGGGAGAGGAGGAGGCCAGCGTGGTCGAGGCTACCAAGGAAGAGGTAGAGGAAGAAGGGGAGGAAGAGATCAGGGAAGAAATCATTACCACCAGAGAGAGGCGGAGCAACCTCAAGGTGAGAGGCAAGAAGTGAGGGGAAGATGAAGAGGCCAAGGAAGAGGCCAAGTAAGAGGTCAAGGAAGAGGCCGAGGTGATATGTCACATATACAGTGTTACAACTGTAACAAGTTTGTGCATATGAGTTATATTGTTGGGCCCCGAGGAAGAAAGAGGAGACGAACCACTATGCAGAAGTAAGCAATACTGGTAGCGATTCGATGATGTTCCTGACCTATAGAGAAGCTGAGGGAGGAAAGAATGAAGTATGGTACTTGGACTCGGGCACAAGTAACCACATGTGTGGAGAGAAAGATTTGTTCATTAGCCTTGAACCAAATAGTGGTGAGGTTAGTTTTGGTGACGCTTCGAAGATCTCGGTGAAAGAAAGAGGAGTGATCGTTGTCATCTTAAATGGCAAGGAGGTGCACCTCAATGATGTGTTCTATGTGCCAGGCTTGAAGAGTAACATCTTAAGCCTTGGGCAGTTGGTCGAGAAGGGTTATTATATTTAGTTGAGAGATGACATGTTGGCCATGAAGGATCATGAAGGAAGAGAGATAGTGAAGGTAAAGATGATGAATCATCTCTTTAAGCTAAGAATGGATGCAAAGGAGACGGTGTGCCTTGCGAGTACCGAGGAAGAAGAAGAGGCATGGCTGTGGCATCACAGGATGGGCCATCTGGGGTTCGCAGGGTTGAACCTCTTATCTCATTCCAAGATGGTGGAAGGCCTCCCCACGATCTCGCACCCATAGAAGATCTGTGAGGCATGTACGAAAGGAAAGCAGAAGTGGCTATCATTTGAAAGTGAAAAGTCTAAAAGAGCGAGGAGACAACTTGAACTGGTCCACTCGAACATAGCTGGTCCGTTTGAGACTACCTCAGTAGGCAGAAGCAGGTACTACATCACCTTCACCGATGATTTCAGTCGGAAGTTTTGGGTATATTTCTTAAGAGAGAAGGCTGATTCCATTAGCAAGTTCAAGGAGTTCAAGGCAATGACGAAGAAGAAAAGCGGACAATCACTGATTGTGTTAAGGACAAATATAGGTGGGGAGTACACCTCTAGGCTGTTTGATGATTTATGCAGAGAATGGGTGATCTCACATCAGTTGATGGTGGCGTACTCACCTCAGCAGAATAAAGTCGCGGAAAGGAAGAATTTGGCCATTATAAACATGGCAAGGAGCATGGTAAAGGGCAAGGGGTTGCCAAAGATGTTCTGGTAGGAGGCGGTACAGTGCACGGTGTACTTGCTAAACCGGTGCCCAACGAAGAGTGTGAAGTTTATGACTCCATTTGAAGCTTGGAGTGGATGGAAGCCGAGTGTGAAACACTTGAGGGTCTTCGGGTGTGTAGCTTATGCTCATGTCCCGGACCAGAGGAGGAAGAAACTTGACGACAAGAGTGAGAAGTGCATTTTTGTGGGCTTCGCTCCGATGAGCAAATATTACAAGCTGTACAACCAGTGATAGAGAAGGCTATAATCTCAAGGGACGTTGTGTTTGAGGAGGATAGTATCTGGAGCTGGGATGATGAGGTGAGAAGTACCAAGGGTATGTTCTTTGACGATGATGAATATGGTGGAAAGGAAGCTGAAGCTGAGATTGGTGGAGTTGAGCCAACATCACCCCCTAGTGGAGAGTCAGAGGGAGCTCTTACTCTCTACTCTAGCAGAGCAAGTACTAGTGGAGGAAGTTCTGGTGAGGTTAGCAGTAGCCGGGGAAGATCTGATCGTCCTCAACCTAGGATGAGGAGGTTTGGGAAATCTATGAGGAGACGACACCGATACTTAACAGTTTTTCTCTATATTATCTCTTAGCAGATTGCGAGCCGCACTCGTACAAGGAAGCTGCCCGAGAAATGACCCGGAGGAAACTATGGATATGGAGATAGCATCCATAAAGAAGAATGATACATGAAAGTTGGTTGACCCACCAGCTGGCCACAAACCCCTCAGGGTGAAGTGGGTATACAAGGTGAATAGGAACAAGGATGGAGGTATAGAGAAGCACAAAGCAAGGCTGGTTATGAAGGGCTACAAACAAGTCCAAGAAGTGGACTACGACGAAGTCTTCGCTCCAGTGGCGCGGATTGACACCATTCAGTTGATCATCACACTGGCAACTCACTATGGGTGGAAGATCTTGTAGATGGATGTTGTGTCCGCCTATCTGAACGGTTATTTGGAGGAAGATGTGTACATCGAGCAGCCTCCTGGATATTTTGTGAAGGGCCAGGAGAGGAAGGTGTGCAAACTGGATAAAGTACTGTATAAGCTGAAGCAAG
The DNA here is from genome assembly GCA_039583875.1 of Platanthera guangdongensis. Lineage (NCBI taxonomy): Eukaryota > Viridiplantae > Streptophyta > Magnoliopsida > Asparagales > Orchidaceae > Platanthera > Platanthera guangdongensis. The sequence goes on from CM077164.1 coordinate 490,882, forward strand.
ATGCTCGTGCTTGGAATGAGAGGATAGATGCATACCCCCAAAAGCATGGCTATATGAAATGCCCTCACGAATATGCCCTCTACACGAAGGTTGAGAAGAACGGTGACATGATGATCATATGTCTATATGTAAACGATATGATATTCACTAGCAACAACCCTACTATGTTTGAAGACTTCAAGAGAACGATGATGAAGGAGTTTGAGATAACGGATCTGGGAGAGCTCAACTACTTCTTAGGTGTGGAGGTGCAGCAGTGAGGAGATGGAATCTTCATTTCACAGAAGAAATATGCAGAAGAAATTTTGTATAAGTTCAGAATGGAGAATATCAATCTTATCTCTACTCCCGCTGATCCTGGACTAAAGTTGAGGAAGGAGTCAAAGGAAGGAGCAGTCGACTCCACTTTATTCAAGAGCTTGGTGGGAAGTCTACGTTACCTGACTTTCACCAGACCTGACATCATGTACGCTATTGGGGTAGTAAGCAGGTACATGGAGGAACCGAAGCAGGACCACTTCACGGCTGCGAAGAGGATCCTGAGATACGTGAATGGAACGAGAGATCATGGAATGAAGTATTCTACTGGAGAGGACCTGAAGTTGGCTGGGTACTCGGACAGTGATTACGACGGTGACGTGAATGATCGGAAGAGTACTTCCGGGTACGCCTTCCATGTGGGAACATGAGTGTTCTCATGGAGCTCGGAGAAGCAGGCAACGATTGTCTTGTCATCGTGTGAAGTGGAGTATATAGCAGCAGCGGCTTGTACCTGTCAAGCGATTTGGTTAAGGAACCTTTTGGAGGAGTTACATCATCCGCAGGATGGCCCTATGACGATGTATGTTGATAACATGTCGGCTATCCAGCTAGCGAAGAATCATGTACTACATGGGCGCATCAAGCACATCGAGACGAGGTACCACTTCCTCCGTGAGCAGGTGGAGCTGAAGATGGTTGAAGTGGTGTATTGCCCCATCGAAGAGCAGATTGCAAATATCTTCACAAAAGCTTTGAAGGTGGAGACGTTTATAATGCTCAAAGGCAAACTCGGCATGTGCTGTCAAGTTTGAGGGGAAGTGTGTTGCACTTTGACTTTGTTGACCGGGTCAATACTTGTTTTTAATATTATTTTATGTATGAGTGATTAATAGGAGAGAGAGTGTGCATTAAAGGAGAGAGAAGGTGATTGGTATTGTTAGCCTATAAATAGGCATGTTGTAGTTCATTTACAAGTTGATGAGATAGTGAAATTTATCCTCTTCCCTATGTAGAGCGCTGCAGCGCTAGAGTGATTGTGTTTCAGTTTTTTCGGAGTTTGATCCTGCGGAACCACTCTACCCGAGCTTGCCGTGCGAGAAGGAGAACTCGCCGAACGGGGAGTTGATCTCGCCGCGCTAGTTGACTGCGAGTGGTGATCTCGCCGACCTCCATCTCGCCTGGTAGTGGTCTCGGCGGAGGGTTCTCGCGCAGGAATCCCTCGACCGGTGGTCTCGCCGTGCCCGTCTCGCCCGCGCCAAGGAGAGGGAGCTCGCAACGACCGTCTCGCTGCCCATCTCGCCGGGTTGTTCGTCTCGCCCGGAGGCGTCTCGCCCGTTTCCAACAGTATCTAGCTTCCATATTTCTACAAAAAGGCCTCTCAATTTATTTCACTATGACTTGGAATTTCTGAGAGGAGAGGAGGAAGATAATGAAGGAGGAGTTTACATTGGAGTTTTCCAGAGGTTTCATGGAGTTTTCCAGATATGGCAGAAAATTGAATATTTAAACTAAATTATAGTCCTTAATTTAGAAGGAGTTTCATCACTTCAACTAGAATTTGTTCAATTCTAGAAGGTTTGCTGAATATTGAATATGTGCGTGTTTCATTAGATTGAAAAGTCTGTCCTGTCTTGAAGGTACATTTTTGTTGAGAAAAATTGTGATTAAAAGAGCATGTAATATTTGAGAGCTAAATCATTTGCTCGCTGATTCCCTTCCTCAAGTTGTGATTTACAATGACTGTAATTGATCTCAGCATCCTTCAAGTTTTTTTTTTCTTTTTCAAAAATATCATAAACATAATTATTTCCAACAAGTGAAAACATTTGCTAATTTACCAGTCATAATATAACCAACCACCATAACTATATAATCCCAGAAATGAAGAGGCCGGCCGTGATGAGAAACAAGCTAAGAATGAATTGAAACCGTGTGGGCCCAACAGAAGAGACAAAGCCCATGGCGAATAGGCCCACATGCTTCCACCACAGCTCCCCGGGAAGAAGACCTTCCCGGCCACAAAATGACAAATAAAATGTTCACCCTCATAAATTTTGATTCCAGCACTCCCAACGAATCTCAAGTTTCACTTGTTGGAACTGACTTCAACTTGCTACCTGCCTACCTTATTTTTCTGGAAAAACCATCCTAATATTAATTATATATAACGCTTTTCTTATGAAATATGAAATATTTGTCCGCCTCAATTTCATTTTTCTGTGCAAATAAAAAACACTTTCACACTTAATCTCTCTCTCTATATATATATAGGATTCGGATTAATAGATATAGGGAATACAAAGACATGTTAGGTGTCACCAATTGAGTACAATAATAATATTATGAGGCACATGGGGGCCATGATCATGCCATGCGCGGAGAGAGAGATAGAGAGAGAGAGAGACTGTGTCTGTGTGTGTGCTTTGGCCTTTGGGTCCATGTTGGAATTGTGTAGCCATGACCTGCTGCGAGGTTGAAGTCCAAGCACACATGTTGGCATGGGTGCATTCAATAGCTTCGGTCCTTGGTCGGCTGCATCAACACTACTCTATATCCTAATTCCAAATATGCATCGAAGTTCTATATATATAAATAAATATATATATATAAATAAATAATATATATATATATATATATATATATATATATATATATATATATATATATATTAATGATTCGCCGGCCAGGATCGAGAATTAAGAGCACATGCCATATTTGGGGTTTCAAAATTTATTATTTACTCTCGTGGGATGCATGGCATGCACCATGTTCCATAAGCTAATTAATCAGTACTAGCCGGTATTGTGGTAGCTAGAGCTAGCTAGTTATGGCAGTGAATTGACACTGATCTTCATGATAACCACAAAGAAGTTGACTTATTACATTAATAAATAATATCATTTATAATAAATTGTTGAAGTAGGAGTGAAGTGGAGGTGGGCAGTCTAAATTGGGCAGACCGCAGAGACCGCCGCGGACTAGCGGCTAGGATATGACGGTTAGCCGGTTTCGGCTTCTATCCTTACTTCCTACGGTCTGGTTCAGCAAGTACCCTAGAGAAGTAACCGGACGGTTAGCCTTGTCTAACCGCGGCTGTGACAGTCTGGATTGTGAGACCGCGCAGTCCGCTTTAAGATTTCAGGATCTCTATCTCGCAAGAAGGCATGCGGCTAGCTCGGTCTATGGAAACTAACCGCATAGTTCGCTGGAGCCTTCTCGGGCGGGTTGATAGCCACAGTTCGTTGGTGTAGTGGACTTGGTCATGAGTTTGCGACAAGTTCAAGTTGTTTCCTAGTTTGTCGAGACCGCATGTGTTGAGCGGTCTGTTTCTGGAGTTCGCCGAGTTCGGCAGGACGATTAGACAGATTTTTTTCTAATCGTTGGCTGCAGTTTGCGCAGACTGGATGCGGAGATCACCGCTCAGTGCGATCTGGTAGCTAAGTCTGGCAGTCCGCCGCAGGCGCGATTGGATCAGCACATGTGGTTGGGTTGCTGTGTTGAGCGGTTTGGTGCAGAGACCAATGAACTACACGGTCTGGTATCTGTGTCCGCTAAACTGTACGGTCTGGTTCCGGAGACTGACAATTCGACATTGACACGGTAGTTCGGGATGTGTGGCTGGATTGATCAAGTCCACGTGGATTGGTTTTGCTGACCGCTCAGCTTGGCGGACTGGTCCTTCTTTCCGCCGATGTGGATAGATGGTTCCTTGTGGCAGACTAATGATGCGTCCGCATTTTGTGCGGATAGGTGATGCTAGTCGCAGATTGATGGGTGGTTATCCTATCGTTATGGGCAATGAAGACACTCCTCCTTGCACCTATAAATAGGAATCCCCGGCTCGTCATAAACAACAAGAATATTGAGAATTTAGCCCTCACTTTAATCTTGCAGTTAAGCGCTTATAACGGGCGCGACTAAGTGAAGTTGACTCTGTGCAGGCTGTGTGGCAAGGAAACTAGTGGAAGATTGATGACGAACAGTTCACGGTTAATAGTCAGTGTTATACAGTAGGTCGCGGTTTTTGCGGTCTGAAGTCTCTTCCTAGGGATTGCGGTTAAGTCGAGCATTTAGGTCGGTCTATCAGCGGGTTTTGTTCAATTTCATCAACATTTAATAACAAGCAGTCCGCACGACTAGTTGCAGTTTGGTGACTTGGGCGGTTTCGGCGGACAAGGCTTGCAGTTAGCAATTATGTGGCATGAGGGGTTAGAATTTGAAGACCATGCGGTTAATCGTGCTTGTACTTTTTTATTTCTATCTAGTATATTGCAAAATCATGTCTCACAATGTATGCATTGCTTTGTAAATCAGATTTGTGAATTCCAAATTAAAACTCTTATGCTTTTGTTATGCTAAATTCTACTTGGTTTTGGTTGTGGTTGAGGGTTCCTGTGACCTGTTTCTAAGCTTCCCAAAAAATTTTATGTGGTATCAAAAGGGTGTTAAGGAGTAAGTAGTTGTTCAACTAAGAAGTTTGTTATTGCTTCTTTAAGTTCAAGTAATTCAGTTGTGAATAATGGAAGCCGATTATGCAAGAGGTCTTAGAATTGAGCTCCTGACGTAGTCCAACTTCAAAAAGTGGCAATCTTGCATGGAGAGTTATTCGATTGGCGAGGACCTTTGGGACGTCGTTGGTGGAGACGATAGATAAGAGTTCACTACTACTACCGGGGATGCTGAGGCGGTGAGAGCATAGAGGAAGACGAATGGAAAAACATAGTGTTCTCTTAAGCAGGAATCTCACTGGAGATATTTAACCACATCATCAGATCTCAGTCAGCAGCTGAAATCTGGATGGCATGTTTAACAAAAAGAATGTAGCTCGACTATAATTCTTGGAGAATGAGTTGGTGAAAGCCACTCAAGGTGATTTGTCTGTATTTTTCTTCTTCTTGAAGATGAAGAACCTCTACTCTGAGATTTCGGCATTGGACCCAGAAGTGCCTATCTCAGAGGAGATGCTGAAAAAGTGCATCATTTGTGGGTTGCACAAGAAGTTTGTGGACTTTGTTACTTATATGCATGGCTAGGTCAATCAACTATCTTTGTTCAAGATGGAGAACCTGTTGGCTTCACAGGAGAGCTTAGCAAGGCAAATAACTGGAGTTTTGATCTTAGGGGTAGATGGAGAGGCTCTCTTCTCTGATATGAAGAGATGAGATAGGAAGAAGCAGACACCTATTATCAATAGTCCGTCTTCTTCATCACAATAGGGTAGGAGCAAGACTCCTAAGCAAGATGACGGGAAGAAGTGGGGAGGACTTCAGTGCTACAAGTGAAACAAGCTTGGTTACATCCGTAAGGATTGTAGAGTTAATCTTCAGTCAGGGCATGCTGCAGGGAAGAAGGAGGCTGAATCCAGAGCTGAGGAAGGAGGATGGGGCAGTGCCTTCATGACGGGCACTTATATTCATGCACTTTCCTCCATCAACTATCGGGAAGACTAGATCGTAGACATGGGGTGTGGTCATGACCTCACCGGGGACGAGTCTAAATTCTCTTCTCTATAGTACTATAAAGGTAATGATGTTATTAGTATTGCTAATGATATTTTACATGTAGTAGAGAAGGATGAGATGATTTATTTAGATCGTGATCAGGGGCCACTCACTTTGAGGAGTTTGTATCACATGCCAGAAATGAAGAAAAACCTCTTCTCGGTGACCAACACTGTTGACACTAAGTATCACGTTCTATTTGGCCTTACAGAAGTGAAGTTTCTCTGAAATGTATCAGCTGTGAAAGCTGACATTACTAATGTCGGTAGGAGAGTGAAGGACTTGATCGTGTTGGCGACAAGTTCTTATGTTGATAAGATGAGGGCGAATGACAGAGATGTTATATGACATGAGAGGCTGGGGCATGTTGAGATGGATAGGCTGAAGGCTATGATGGTGAGAGGTCTGGTGCATGGCCTGCCTAGTATTTAATCCCTTGTTGATGGTCATGTCTGTGGGGTATGTCAGTATGGAAAATCTCATCACCTTCCATTTGACAAGTTACAGACCAGATGCAAAACACCACTGTAGTGCATCCACGGTGATCTTACAGGACCCACTGTCACCCCCTGTCTCGGTGGTACCAGGTATATGCTATTTCTAGTTGATGACTTTTCCAAGTATACTTTGGTATACTTCATGAAGGAGAAGTCAAAGGTGTTCAGGAAGTTTGTGGAGTTCAAGGAGCTTGTGGAGGGTCGACTTGGTCTGTGGATCAAGAAATTGAGAACTGACAATGGAGGATAGTTTAACTCAAACGAGTTCTCCAACTTCTGCAGAAAGCACAGAATTCGAAGGGAACTTACTTGTGTGCATACTCCATAACAGAACTGTGTGAACTGACAAGTATAACTTCTCATAAAACCTACTATCGCCACAAACCCGCTAAATTTGTCAAACCAAGTCCGAGGGCTTTGCTTTATGCCATAGATAGGCTTCTTTAGCGGGCATATCTGTGTCTCCCCCTGAGTAACATACCCTGGAGGTTGCTCCATGTAGACATCCTCCTAGAGATCCCCATATAGAAAAACATTTTTGACATCCAGTTGGGAAATGGGTCAATCTCTATTTACAGCCACAGAGAGGAGGATCCTGACGGTACTGAGACGAGCAACGTGAGAGAAGGTGTCAAAATAGGCAACACCATAAGTCTGGGCAAAGCCTTTGGCAAAAAGACGTGCCTTGTAATGATCCACACTGCCGTCCGGACTGAACTTCACCACAAAGACCCAGTTATAGCCAACAACATCTGTGCCAAAGGGAGGAGGAACAAGGGTCCACATATCCCGTTCAGTGAGAGTAGCAATCTCCTCGTCCATTTCAGCCTTCCAATGAGGAATAATAAGGGCCTCCTGGTAGGAGCGGGTGGTGGCAGTGGCAGAGATAGCCAGTGCAAAAGCCCTGCGAGAAGGGGGTAAGAAGATCATAAGAAACAACAGCAGCAAGCGAGTGCTGGGTACACGCCCAAACCCCTTTGCGAGGAGCAATGGGAAGATCCAGGTCAGCGGGTTCCTCAGCATCCGGAGCATCCGTGGCGGAGAGGGCTGATGTCACAACCCGCATTTTCTCCGTAATAAATAATACGTCAGAGTAAGAGAAAATGCGCGTTGTGATGCCACGTCGTGTAGAGGACAACTGCAGACGCTCAGGCTACTCGTCCTCACATTTACTTTAAGTAAAAGACTTAGTTAAAAAACTACATATAAGTTATTTGAGTTATTGACCGTGTCCTTTGGTCGGGTGGATATCTAGTCCATAGGTGAGAAAATATAAAAGTTTATGTAGCGGAAAATACATAGTTTGATTTTTGGCGAAATTTACAACTTAAAAGGGCACTTGACAACTTAAAAGGGCACTTGATAAATTGGACATACCCGGCGAAATTTCAAAGGGGTTAACAAATGACTTGAACTAATAGATGAAGATTGCAAATGGTCACACAAGGTAGGGGACGATCAAAAAAATATCAGGATGCACAAGATAACGCAACGATTAAAATGAAATGTCAATTAAAATGATGTGACTACATTTTTACCAAATTTACGGAGCAATTAAGGGATAAAATTTTAGGAAATTTAAACATAGCAAATCCAAGAAAAAAGGGGTTAGATTGGAAGAAATGAGTTAAGAGACCAAGAACACCACTTGTCTCGGTTTCTATCCCAATCGGTCTTCCAATGTACTTCACACCGTAGATCAGGACTAAAGAAAACGAGAAGGGTCGAAATCTGAATAAAAATGACAGAAATAGAGGTTAGGGTCAAAAACCCTAACGAGAAAACTCAAAAAATGGGGAAAGTTTTACCACGATGGCGTAGCTCTCGACGAGAGCTTTCCGGATCTATATTCGGTGGAAGATTTCGAGCACCGGAGCACCGTCGGCCGCCACCGAAAGGCTCACGGATGAGAGGGAGATGCCGCTCTGGTTTCGGTTCGGTCTAATCGTGAGGAAGAAGATGAAGTTTTAAGAATATATGTATTTATATATATACATGGAATTATAAAATTTATTTTGTTTAAATATGAAGAAACCGTCAATTTAAATGCGGGCGCAAGGAAAACGAAAATAGAGATTTACGATGGCTTCAAATCGAAAAGTGCTCAACATAAAAGTTGTAGATATCGTCGAGAAAAACAAATTTCATGTTAACTATTTTTTATACGACACTGTTTTAATAATCAAAACGACGCCCGAATGCAGACTGGAACAAATTTCTCCGGAAGGACGACCGACTACTCGAGAACAAGATTAGAAGTATTCGAGATCAAGCAGGGACTACTCGAGAACAGTTTAGAAGTACTCGAGATCAAACAGGGTCTACTCGAGAACAGTTTAGAAGTACTCAATATCAAGCAGCAAAATACCCGACAACTACCATCAGAATTACTCGAGTACTAATGCATTACTCGAATACTAATTTGCATGAACAGTGCTGTTTTGTCGTGATGAATAGTGATTTTTACAAATATATCCAAAAATTAAACTATAGAGATGAATATGAAACGACATTTTTGAACTGTGCTTTAATATTAAAATAATCATATTTATATATATATTTTTTGAACAAGGAAACACGAGTTCAAAATAGAGGACCGAACGAACGCCGAATTAAAAGAAACTCGCACCGTAGGCGAACACTGATGCTATGAATCCAATGGAGAAGACGGAACCAAAATCCGACATGCCGTTCTCAAGATATAAATTTTCAAAGTCTACGGTGACCATAAATTATACAAAACTTCGGAAATTCGCCGAGATTCGAATATCGCTCGGATTGCGACGAAACTTGACGAGCATGCCAAAAATTAATTAATTTAATTTACTAACATGAAATTTTCAATTTTCGACAAGGATTCACGAATTTGGCCCACTCGACCGAATAGACGCGAAAACGCACTAACGACGACATGCCGTCAACTCCACGTTAACGTAATGCCCCTTACGTCATAATGACGTCATCAAAAGTATTAAATAATTGTCGGAAAATCTGGGGCGTTATAGCTGGCCCGGGAGTAGAGGGCGACGGCGGTGGAGAAGAGGGAGATAGTAGAGGTGAAGATAGATGAGGAGATGATAGAGATGGTGGAGGTGGAAAAACTTCTGTAGGGGTCGATGGGTTGGAGGGAACAGTAGGAGAGTCAGAAGCCGCAAGAACATTCTTGATGGTGAAGAGAGAGGGGTTGTCGGAGAAATAGGGAGCATTTTCGAAGAAGGTAACGTCAGCGGAGACGAACTGCTTTCGAAGAATGGGGTCAAAACAACAATAGCCTTTCTGAGTGGTAGAGTACCCCAGAAAGACACATTTGGTGGAGCGAGGGGAGAGTTTGTCATGAGTGGTAGAGAGAGCGTATACGAAAACTGTGCACCCAAAGATACAGAGAGGAAGAGAGAAAGGATCCTTGTCCGGATAGAGAACGGAGAATGGTGTTTTACCGTGGAGAACCGTGGAGGGAATGCGATTTATGAGATAGAAGAAAATGAGAACAACATAGCCCCAATAAGAGCGAGGGACATGCATCTGCGTCATCATAGTGCGAGCGAAATCAAGGAGGTGTCGGTTTTTGTGTTCCGCCCCTTCATTTTGTTGGGAGGTATAGATACAACTAGTCTGATGAACGATCTCATGTTGCATACAGAAGTTGAAAAGGCTTGACTTATATACTCATTAGCATTATCAGAGCGAAGGATTTTAATTAAAACACCAAACTGATTGTGAATAAAGTGATAAAAAGATATCCATACATTGAATAATTCAGAGTGATCTCGTAAGAGATACACCCAAGTACATCTAAAAAAGTCGTCAATAAAGGTAACAAAATAAGAACTCCCCCGAACAACGATGAGGGTAGGAGCAGGACCCCATACATCAGAGTGAATGAGATCAAACGGATGGGTAGAGCCACGACCTTGCTTCGGCGGGAAGGAGGAACGGTGATGCTTGTCAAGCTGATAGGTGTCGCAATTGAGAGGAGAACTGTCTGGAGGGAGGTGGGGCAGAAGCTGACGAAGAATCCATGGAGGAGGATGAACAAGGAGGAGATGCCACTATAGAAGATCTGTAGAGGAGGAGAAGGCAGATAAAGCAGAAACATTATCGAGGAAGTAGAGGCCGCCGCTCTCAGTCTCATTAACATTCATCCATTGGGAGATCAGATCCTGAAAAGAATAAGAAGTTAGAGTGAATGTGACGGAGCACTGAAGTTGCTTGCATAAAGAGGTAACTGATAATAAATTGCACGAAAACTTTGCTACATTGAGACTGTCCGCCAAGCGAAGAGACAGAGTTACATGAACCACTCCTATCCCATGGACCGGGGAGGGAGAGTCATCTGCAACGAGGACCGGGGCCAACCGATCATGTGTTTCCAGGAGAGAAAAGCACTGAGGATTGCCCATCATGTGATTAGTCGCACCAGAGTCGATCAACCATTTACCTTGAGAAACCATATGGGCACTACCTGATGACATGACCACCGAGGTGGAAGAGTTACCAGAGGGCGAAGATGTGGATGTTTCAGCCAATAGTGATCCACGGTATGCCCGGAAAGAGCCATGGAAGAGACAAGAAGTCGCACTAGTAGAAATCGTTCGTGCGAACAGCAAGCCGCGGAGGCGGCACGACTAGTAAGCAGGTCGTGCGGTGAGGAAGGCCGCAACAAACACAAGAAGAGGTTTTGCAACGGTCACGGTGTCAACACACTAGCAACAAGGAAGGCCATGACCAAGAAGCCGAACAAAGCAGAGGGAATGAAGTCGTGTGGCTAAAAGGGGAGGCTGCATGAATAAGAGATAGAGAAGACCACGCAAACTGGAAGGAGTTCGCGGGGAGTAAAGAGGCAGAGAAACCGCAAAAACAGGTCGCGGATAGAAAGACAGAGCGAGAAGAGAGGTCGCGCACATGAAGGGCAGCGACAAAGAAGGGAAAAGAACAAAGGGAAAGAAGTCATGTGTCTAGAAAAGGAGGCCACACGAATAAGAGATAAAAAAGACCGCGCGAACTAGAAGGAGTTCGCTGATAGAAAAGAGGCAGAGAAACCGCGAAAATAGGTCGCAGATAGAAAGGCGGAGCGAGAAGAGAGGCCGCACACACAAAAGGGTAGCGACAAGGAAGGGAGAAGAGGCCGCGCGAACAGACTACATCAAGAAGGCAACAACGCGGGCAGAAGAAGGCACCGAATCAGGCGGAAAAGATCGAGTCCTCTGATACCATGTGTGAACTGAAAAGTAGAAACCAGAAATTGGAATAACAAAAATTTTATTATCCAAAAAAGGTGTGTATTACAAAGGTATGACCTCTCTTTTATAGAATGGAGAAGATGAGAGAGATTACAAATATGCAATATGGGATTAAATAATTACAGGTATAAACTATTTAATAAGAAAACAAGCCGAACAGACCGCAAGGTTAGACGAATAGGCTAACCGTCTGACAACCACAAGAAGGAGAGAACAAGCCACCATAGGAGACAGCCAGACAGCCCGATCTCCAACACGCTAGAGACAGACCGCCAGATCGCCCGGACACCAAACAGCAACAGTCCAGCTACCGAACCGATGGAGAGAAACCGACAGACCGTGCGGTCTCCATTCCGCCAGAGTCAGACCGCCAGACCGCCAGACCGCCCGGTCTCCATACTACAACAAGAACGGAGTTGCAGAGTGGAAGATTCGTCATTTGATGGAGACCTACAAGCTTTGGCTTCACGTCAAAGGTATTCCTAGGGCTTTCTAGGCAGAGGGAATGACCTTGGATTTTTTAGGGTTTAGTGTATGTCATAAACAATAAAAACCCTAAACCCTAAAAAAGCATGTGTGGTGTATGTCATTAATTGGATGCCCCTCAGTCTGAACAACATGAAGTCTCCACATGAGCTGATGTTCAAGGAGAAGCCCAATATGGAACATCTTCGAGAGTTCGAGTCAACCTACTATGTGCATGTTTCAGACGCTCTTAGGATGAAGCTAGATGAGAAAGCAATGAAGCTAGTTATCATTGGATACGATGAGAGGAAAATGGTTGGAAATGTATGGATCCAGAGACACGGAAGTTTGTTGTCTCCCGGGATGTTGTATTTGACAAATTGACGTCATATTAGGGTAGCTCGTCTATGGAGCTACAAGAGAGCAAGTCTGACGGAGGGCAGGTCAAGCTACTTGGGATATTTTGGTGGAGTTACTTTTATCATCAGGTGCTCCGGTTTTGTCTAGTTCTACGGTGGAGGCTTCTGGATTTGGAAGCAGGGGGAGCGATGCTCCTGTTATGTCTAAGAGAAGTGCTAGTTTAGAAGAAACAGCGAGAGTGGTGGCTCAGGGTTAAGCCCTGCGGAGGTCCAGAAGGACCATTATTCCACCAGCTTGGTATATGAGCAAGAATATGTTGAGTTTTGTCTCATGTTTTTCGCAGATCCCTTGGATGAGCGGGAGGCGTTAAGCTTTGAAAACGTCACTGACATTAAGGAGTGAGAAGATGCTATGGATGAAGAGATGGTCACCCTCAGGAAGAACGAGACTTGGGACCTTGTGCCCAAGGTAAAAGACATCACTCATGTGACATGTAAGTGGGTTTACAAGTTGTGAAGAAGACTGACGGCAGCATCGAGCGGTACAAGGCTCGCCTTACAGTTCAGGTACTCTCACAGCAGTACGGGGAGGATTATGAAGTGACGTTTATTCTAGTGGTCAATATGACTTCTGTACGAATAGTGATTTCTTTGGCGGCTTGCTAAATGTGGAAGATTTGACAACTCAACGTGAAGAATGTTTTTTTTATGGCATGATTGATAAGGACATCTTCATGGTGAAGCCTTGGCAGCTATTGATTATAGGGAAGATTCTGATGATGGAAAGTCAACATCAAAATATGTCTTCATGTGCGAAATTGCAACTATCTCGTGGCGTAGCAAGAAGCATGATTATGTGTATGTCTCCACTACGGAAGCAGAGTACAAGGCTTCTGCCTTGACAGCTCAGGAAGACATCTGGCTCAGTAAGTTTGTGGAGGACATCCATGAGGAGGTATGGGGTCCTACTCTACTTCGCGGCAACAACAAGAGTGCTCTTAACCTGGTTAATAATCCAGTTTGTCATGCGTGAGCGAACCACATCAAGATTGAGCATCACTTCATTTGGGAGAAGGTGATAGAGAAGTCTTTGATGGTAGAATATGTGTAGAGTCTGGACAACATCATAGATATCTACACAAAGACTTTGTCGAAAGGACCATTTATTCTGTTATGGGGTTCACTCGGGCTCGTTTCCACTTCCCAATTCAAAGGGGAGTGTTGAAATTATTAAAGTATGAGTGAAGTGGAGGTTGGACGGTCTGATTTGGGCAGACCGTAGAAAATTTTGAGGACTAGAGGCTAGGATATGGCGGTTAGCCGGTTTCGGCTTCTATCCTTACTTCTTGTGGTTTGGTTCAACAAGCACCCTGGAGAAGTAATCAGGAGGTTAACCTATAACCGCGGCTGTGGCGGTCTGGATTTTGAGACCGCACAGTCCGCTTTAAGCTTTCAGGATCTCTAGCTCGCAAGAAGGCAGGCGGTTAGCGCGTTCTGTGGAAGCTAACCACACAATTCATTGGAGTCTTCTCGGGGGGGGGGTGATAGCAAGAGTTCGTTGGTATAGTGGACTTGGTCTTGGGTTTGTGACAGGTCCAGGTTGTTGCCTAGTTCGCCGAGACCGCCTGCGCTGAGCGGTCTGCTTCTGGAGTTCGCCGAGTTCGGCAGGAAGACTAGACAAATTTTGATCTAGTCGTTAGCTGCAGTTTGCGCTAACTGGATGCGAAGATTGCTGATCAGTGCAGTCTGGTGGCTAAGTCCAGCAGTCTGCCGCTAGCGTTATTGGATCAGCATGCGTGGCTGGGTTGTTGTGTTGAGCGGTCTGGAGTAGAGACCACTGAACTACACGGTCTGGTATCTGTTCCCGCTAAACTGTGCGGCCTAGTTGCGGAGACTGACAGTTCGGCATTGACATGGTAGTTCAGGACGGATGGTTGAATTGATCAAGTCCACGCAGACTGGTTTTGTTAACCACTCAGCTTGGCGGGACCTTCCTTATGTCTATGCGGATAGATGGTTCCTTGTGGCAGACTGATGATGTGTTTGTTTTTTGTGCAGATAGGTGATGTTAGTCGCGGATTGATGGACGATTATGTTGGGGAAACGAGTGCAAAACAACAACCAAAAAAACGCAGAGCACAACATAGGAATTAACGTGAAAAAACCCCAAGTCCGGGGAAAAACCACAACCACCCGCACCACAGAAATCCACTATGAAGAACGTTCAAGGAAACTTACACCGCTTCTCTCTTCCGGATGCTCTCCACCTTCGGTTTCTGAATTCTCTTCCTTCTAGAAACCCTAAGCCGAAATTAGGCTTAAATACATACCAGAATAAAGATGTACAAAATTACATAAATATCCTTGACGATCCTCCAAGAGAATGAACCAGTGGCGATCCTCCAAGAGCATATCCCAAACAAATGACCTCATAATGGTGGCAATAAATGGTGGGTAGCTCCACCTTGTCTTCAGCCTAGAAGACCAACTGAAGCCGAGCATAGCTTCAGTTTCTCCATATTCACACACTTCATAAACATATCTGCTGGATTCTCCAAAGTGTGAATCTTCTCTAGTGATAAGGCTCCATCTTCCAAAAGAGATCTGATGAAGTGGTACTGCAACTGAATATGCTTTGTCCTAGAGTGGAACACAGCATTCTTTGCTAGATGAATGACACTCATACTATTACTATGCAGCTTGCCATTCTCTTACCCTTTGCCAAGTTCCTTCATGAAGCTTTGCAACCATATCATCTCCTTGCTCGCCTCAGTGATGGCGACGTACTCCGCCTCAATGCTAGAAAGAGCAACAGTCTTTTGCAAATTGGAGATCCAACTAACCGTTGTGCTCCCCAAAGTAAAGACATACCCAGTCGTGATTCTTCTGCTATCAATATCTCCAGCCATATCAGAGTCTACATATCCATGTAGAGATATCTTTGGTCCTCCAAAGCATAGGGAGAATTCTGAAGTCCCTTTCAGATACCTGAGTATCCATTTCACAACTTCCTAGTGATGCTTGCCTGGATTGCTCATAAACCTGCTGACAACTCCCACTGCATGTGCGATGTTAGGACGAGTACTCACCATTGCATACATCAAACTCCCAACGACGGAGGCATAAGGGACTCTTTCCATCAACTTTTGTTCTTCTTCTGATTTGGGTGCCTACTCCTTAAAGAGTCGAAAGTGGCTGACCAAGGGCATGCTGTCCGCCTTTGCATCCTTCAAGTTGAACGTTTGAAGTACCCTTTTAATGTACTTAGATTGGGACAACTTCAAGGTCTTTGCACTCCAATCTCGATCGATCCTCATTCCTAGGATCTGCTTTGCTGGACCCAAATCTTTCATATCAAACTACTTGGATAGAAGTCCCTTCAGACGTTTGATTTCATCCATGTCAGAACATGCAATCAACATGTCGTCGACATACAAAAGCAGAATGATATAACAATTGTCAAAGTGTTTCAGGAAACAACAATGATCAGCTTCACATCTTGAGTACTCGTTGTTTGACATAAACCTGTTAAACTTTCTGTACCATTGCCTCGACGCCTGTTTCAAGCCGTATAGGCTCCTGTTCAGCATGCAGACCATTTCTTCCTTTCCAGGTTCAACAAACCCCTCAGGTTGCAGCATATACAGCTCTTCTTCCAAATCACCATGTAGGAAAGCTGTTTTCACATCCATTTGCTCCAAGTGCAAGTTCTCCACTGCAACCATACTTAGAATGACCCGTATAGTGGTCATCTTTACCACCAGAGTGAAGATTTTTGTATAGTCCACTCCTTCCTTCTGTTGGAAACTTTTCACCACAAGCCTAGCCTTGTAGCGCTTGTTCCCACCGTGCTCTTCCTTCAACCTGTACACCCATTTGTTGTGGAGTGCTTCTTTCCCTTTGGGAGTTTAGCCAAATCCCAGGTTTGATTTAGCTTCTGGGAATTCATCTCATCCTTCATAGCCAACTCCCACTTAATGGAATCATCAGCCTCCACCGCTTCATTGAAGCACTCTGGTTCACCACCATCAGTAAGCAGCAAATAATATAAAGAGGGAGAGTACCTTTGGGTGGGTCGACCGATCCTACTGGATTTTTGTACTTCCACCGTAGGAGTGTGAGGAGACACCCCTGCTTCCTCCTCTACCTTTACTTCAGCATGTTGTTGAGTTTCCTCAACATTCTCACTGTTTCCCTCATACTCCACAAATTTGGACGAGTCTTCTGGAGTCATTGATGCTTCTTCCAAAGTGTTGTTACGATTCTTGTACATCTCCCTTTCATTGAAGATTACATTCCTGCTCCTGATGAACTTCCGGTTCTGGTAATCCCAAAATTTGTACCCAAATTTGTCTGAGCCGTAAGTGACAAAGGTGCACTTCTTGGACTTTGGATCAAGTTTACTTCTAGATCCTGCATCAATGTGAACATAAGCTGAGCAACTGAAGACTTTCAAGTGAGAGAATTTTACCGCTTTACCACTCCAAGCCTCTTCAGGTGGACCTTCTTTCAGCGGAACCGAAGGTCCGCGATTGATAAGATAAACAACAGTGTTAACTGCATCCGCCTAAACTGTGTTGGTAGGCCAGAATGTAGCCTCATGCTTCTGGCACGCTCTGTGATGGTCCTGTTCAGACGCTCTGCTACGCCGTTTTGCTGTGGCATCCTTGGAACAGTGTATTCACGCCTGATTCATGCTTTACAACAGAACTCCTTGAACTCTGAGTCACAATACTCACCACCATTATCAGATCTGAGACACTTCACCTTTAGACATGTCTCATTTTCAATCATAGCCAACCAGGTTTTGAAAATAGAGAAAACATCAGATTTGTGTTTTAGAAAATATACCCAAACCTTCTTCGTGGTGTCGTCGATGAAGGTGACGAAATAAGAGGAGCCACCAAGAGAGTTTATAGCATTAGGTCCCCACACATCAATGTGAACTAACTCCAGTCTTTGAGTTTTCAATTCTCTTCCAGCCTTTGAGAAGCTCACTCTTCTTTGTTTACCGAAGACACAGTCTTCACAAAAGTCCAAGTCGACAGACTTCAAACCAGCAAGTTTGTCATTAGAGATGAGTGACTTCATTCCCTTCTCACTCATATGGCCAAGCATGTTGTGCCATAGATCTGCATCATCATCCTTCTTTGCAATGGAAATAGAATCAGATTCCTTGTTGATGACGTATAATGTGCCATCTAGGGTCCCTCGAGCAACGACCATTGACACCTTAGTAACTTTCCAACTCTTGTCAGCAAAAACTGCAAAAAATACACTGTTTTGCAAGTTGGCTGACCGAAATGAGGTTCCTCCTCAGACATGGTACATGCCTCACATCTGTAAGGCTCCATATGGATTCATTCAGAAGACAGATATCCACGCCACCCTTGTCGGTAATATCACAAGCTTGATTGTTTCCCAAATAGACCTTCCACAGGTCTCCTGCAGTGAAATTCTTGAAACTGCTCCTGGTAGGACATGCATAAAACGAGGCACCAGAGTCCACCAACCAACATTCAGTGTCGTCCAGGGATAAAATGAGAGTGTCCTGTAGATCATCTACAATGACGTTTGTTGCAGGGTTCTTCTCAACTTTCCTGCCAGGATTCTTCTTTGGAGCAGTGCAGTCTGCCTTTAGGTGACCTTTCTTCCCGCAATTCCAACACACAAACTTCCCTTTCTGCGGTTTTGATTTTCCACGCGCAGTCTTGTAACATCCTCTCCTAGAGTTCCTGTCAAAGTTCCTTCCTCTGCTCTCAACATTTAGGGCAGAGTTGGAGGTTCCCGGATTAGCCCTTTTGCGGACTTCTTCGTTCAGCACCAGACCGACGATGTCATCAAACGTTAGTTTAGAGTTTCTAGGTAAGTTACTAACAGCAGTCACCAAACCGTCCCAGCTATCCGGCAACGACGAAAGCAGTAACAAGGCTCTAACCTCGTCATCAAACTTGTTGTCGACGGAGGTTAACTGATTTTTCACGGTGTTGAAACTATTTAGATGCGCAGTCACAGACGCGTCGTCTGACATCTTCATGTTGAATAGCCTTTTCATCAAGAATACTTTGTTTGAGGCCGACGGTTTCTCATACATCCTCGTCAATGCGGCCATGAGATCTTCGGTAGTCTTCTCATTTATAATATTAAAGGCAACATAAGAAGATAGCGAAAGACGAATCGTACCTAGGGCAATTCTATCCAGAACTTCTCATTCATCATCCTTCATCGCTTCAGGTATCTTCGTTTTTCCGCCCAAGGTCAAAAATAGTTTCTTTTGGCACAGCAAATCTTCGATCTGCATCTTCCAAAATGCGAAGTTTTCCCCATCAAACTTATCGATCTTGTACCTTGCATCGTCTCCCATCTTCGACCTGCTTTGATACCAGTTGTTGGGGAAACGAGTGTAAAACAACAACCAAAACAAACGCAGAGCACAACACAGGAATTAATGTGGAAAAACCTCAAGTCTGGGGAAAAACCACAACCACCCGCGCCACAGAAATCCACTATGAAGAATGTTCAAAGAAACTTACAGCGCTTCTCTCTTTTGGCCGCTCTCCTCCTTCGGTTTCTGAATTCTCTTCCCTCTAGAAACCCTAAGTCGAAATTAGGCTTAAATACATACCAGAATAAAGATGTACAAAATTACATAAATACCCTAGCTCGTCATAAATACCCTACAAAATTACATAAATCCTAAGCCGAACGGTTTCGAGTGCCCAGTACATCCCACGCAGTCAGGCTCCACCTCTAACAGATTATCCTATTGTTATGGGCGGTGGTGGTTCTCCTCCTCGCGCCTATAAAAAAGAGTCCCTAGCTTGTCATAAACAACAAGAATAGTGAGAATTTAGCTAGCATTTTAATCTTGTGCTTAAGATTTTCTAACATGCACGACTAAGTGAACTTGACTCTTTGCAGGCTGTGCAGTTAGCATCAGGCGCCCAGTCCTAAAGTCTCAGCACTTCGCCCGGTCTATCAGCTGGTTAAGTCGAGCAGCTCGCCCGGCCTATCAGCTGGTTCTATTCAAGTTCATCAACATTCAATAATAAGTAGTCAGCGCGGATAGTTGCGGTTTGACGACTTGAGCGTAGGGCTGCAAACGAGTCGAGCTCATCAAAAAGAGTTGGCTCGAGCTCGAGCTTCTTTTTTCGAGCTCGTGCTCGATCTCGACGAGCCTATTTTAAAAGGCTCGAGCTCGAGCTCGGCTCAAACTTAATATTATGTTAATAATATAAAACTATTATTTTAATAATATTATATTAATATTATGTTAATATTATAATATATTAAAATATTTAATACAAATAAAAAATATATTATTTAATTAAAAAAAGCTCGCGAGCCGGCTCGCGAGCTCATGAATAGAGATACTTAGGCTCAAGCTCAGCTCGAAATCAGGCTCGAGCTCGACAAGCTTGAGCTCGAGCTCGACATGCTCGAGCTCGAGTCAAGCTTTTTTCGAGCCGGCTCATCGAGCTTTTGACCCGGCTCAACTCAACTTGAACCCCTACTTGGGCGGTTTCGGCGGACAGGGTTTGCGGTTAGCAGTTGTGCTGCTTGAGCGGTTAGAATTTGAAGACCGTGCGGTTAGTCTTGCTTGTATTTTCTGTTTTCATCGGGTACATTGTGAAATCATGTCTCGCAATGTATGTCTCGCTTTATAAATCAGATTTGTGAATTTCCGATTAAGACTCTTATGCTTTTGTTGTGCTAAATTCTAATTTGCATTGATTGTGCACGGTTGAGTGTTCCTTTGACCACTTTATCAACTTCACGTAAATTTTTACAATTTATGTTGTAAATATGTGTAGGTATATTAAAAATATAGGCAGCTCTTTGATGGATAAGAATTGATCACAAGTCTAACTCAAGTCAAAAGCACGGTCACGCAATAAATTTGACCAAGGTTGGATAAATTTAATTTTAAGGAGGAGGAAGCTTAATTATTTCTGGGAATGTCATACTCGATCATATGAAGAAAATAAAAAGAAAACGTGTTTTAAGTGAGCGACCTGATCAGCTAGCAAAATAGATTTATATACAGTAGAAATAATAATAATAAAGTCAAATATATATCAAAGGGGAGCCGTCACGTGGTGAAGTTAATAACAAGTTGAGCAAATTGGCCTCACACACCAAGACAATGGCTGAGCATGCATGGCCCCCCACGCCTTGTCCACTACAAGCAAGCATGTCTCACGTTTCATGACTTAGGCTGCGTTTAGGGGGACTTATTTTCACCGGTCAAGTGGTTATGACCGCATGAACCGGACCACTTAATTATGGTCCGGTTCATGCGATCGTAACCGCTTGACCGGTGAAAATAAGTCCCCCTAAACGGAGCGTTAATTGGATTTAAACCCGCTATTTATGAACTCAGGTTAATTGGACATATCATTTTGAATGTTTAGGTCCCATAATATCTACAAGTGTCGTTAGTTCATACATTAAGCACCATTCATTTCACAGCGGCGCCATCGAATGTTGCATTAATTAAACCCCAAAATTTCGACTAGTGTCGGGGGGAAGGGGCAGCCGGGTGCGAGCCGTCCGGCGCCGGCGGCGGTGGTTACGTGAAAGGTGGGCGAAGTGGGATCGGTGCATGGGGGATCGCGTGCGCGGTGGTTTCTCCATGATCCCCATTTGGATAGTGAAATCATGGGGAGTGGTTCATCGCACCCCAATTATTATAAAAGGGACTTGGCCCTATCAATATATATATATATGTGTGTGTGTGTGACTCTCTATTTCTAAAGAACAACAAATACAAATTCCAAAAAATTGAGGAGGAGGGTCAATGCAACAATACTTTTCTTAAAATACTTATCATGCATATACCAAATTGTTTACTATGCATAGTGTATACGAGCTGCTTAATTTCACATTAATTAATTTGGTGAAATGACCCTGAACCTAGCTAATTAGCGTGCAGGGGTGCATGATATTGTCATGATGATTTGTGAATGAAATTATGAAAAATTTCTTTGTAAAATGACGTATTATTAATATTGATTACATGCATATGGATAAATTAAACCCAAAAACCGGCAACAATAAATAAGTTGTAGTCTTTAATTATAACTTATAAGTGCATTGATTTTCCACTTGTTTGTCGGCAGCCTGTTTAATTAACTCTCTCTCTCTCTCTATCTCACTCTATCTCTCTGTCTCTAAGTGTGTGTTTATATATATAATAAATACCCTAA
Organism: Platanthera guangdongensis; assembly: GCA_039583875.1. Classification (NCBI taxonomy): domain Eukaryota; kingdom Viridiplantae; phylum Streptophyta; class Magnoliopsida; order Asparagales; family Orchidaceae; genus Platanthera; species Platanthera guangdongensis. The sequence continues at coordinate 512,414 of CM077164.1, forward strand.
ATTATATATATATATATGATCAGCAAATATATTCCCGCCCCTAGTATGCATGCTGTCACAGGGAATTTAACTCAATCTCACAGAGAGAATGCATGTTGTGGTCCCAAGAAGTGCAAGTAAATATATACAAAAGAAGAAGTAATAATTAAAAATAAATAAAAGCAATTAATTTAGGGGAGGATGTGTGCCTGTCTATAGCTCTCTCTCTATATATATAGCAACCAACGTTAGTTTGTTCCAACCACTCCTCCACAACCAATATCATATCGATCAGCCAAACCTTATTTATCTGCCCTCCATCCTTCATCCACCTACATCAAATTATTATTACTATTATTATTATTATTATTAAAGGCCATCTAGGTAGCCAGCAGGATGAGCGCTACTGCTGAAGCTTCTAAACTCCTGTCGAGAAGAGTCACGTGCAATTCTCACGGGCAGGAGTCAAGCTACTTCCTTGGTTGGCTGGAATACGAAAGAAACCCTTATCACCCCCTCTCCAATCCTTCCGGAATCATTCAGATGGGCCTCGCCGAAAACCAGGTACACTTTTTTATTACTATTATTAATAACTCCGGAATCATGCATGCATCACTATAATTTCTTCGTCAAAATGAATCTCTTCGATATAATACATATATATGTGTCTAATTTATAAGCTGCATGCATGTATATATACTTAATTATATATAGTGTACGTACGTATATAGATTAGATACCTAAATATATAATAATTAATCATCTTATTTATAATTAATGCAGCTGTCGTTGGATCTTCTGGAAACGTGGCTCGCCGACCATCCCGAATCAACCGATTTCAAGAAAGCTGCAGACGAAGCTGGCTCCTCATCCCTTTTCCGGGACCTGGCCCTCTTCCAAGATTACCATGGCCTACCTGCTTTCAAACAAGTAATTTATTATTTATTTATTACACTTGCAATTAATTAATTAATTCCTCCTTATTAATAATTAACTACCTCGTACGTACCACAACTACATATATATAGTGCATAATAATATTAATATGTTTATCCACTGTATATATACTAGTAAAAGTAATGAATTTGTAGTAAAAAAATTCATGTATAGTTAATAATAATTAGTTGTTATTTTAACAATATTAATTATGCATGGCATGGCTGAATGCTGATGGCAGGCGTTGGCTGACTATATGAGTGAATTAAGAGGAAACAAGGTGAGCTTCGATCCGAAGAAGCTGGTCATCACCGCCGGCGCCACCTCTGCCAATGAAATCCTAGCCTTCTGCCTCGCTGATCCAGGAGATGCCTTCCTCATCCCCACCCCATATTATCCAGGGTTCGCACGTACTACTAAACCCTAAACCATGCTCCTGCATCAACTAATTAATTAAACTATATTTTGATCCATCGATCTTCATATATACATATATGCATATATAATATGTATCATGATATGGTTGTTATAATTAATATGCATGCAGCTTCGATAGAGATCTGAAATGGCGGACCGGAGCAAATATCGTCCCAATCCACTGCTCCAGCTCCAACGGCTTCCGCATCACCCGACACGCGCTCGAACAGGCCTACAAACACGCCGTCGTAAAACGCAAGCTCCGCGTCAAGGGAGTGCTCGTCACCAACCCTTCGAACCCCCTCGGCACCACCATGAGCCCCGATGAGCTCCGCACCCTCGCCGACTTTATAGAAGACAAGAAGAGCCTTCATCTCATCTGCGACGAGATCTATTACGGCACCAGCTTCCTCTCTCCCGGCAGCTTCATCAGTAGCATCAAACAGGTTGTGGACGGACGCCCGCATCTCTCGGACCATGTTCACATCGTCTGCAGCCTCTCCAAGGACCTAGGCCTCCCCGGCTTCCGCGTCGGCGCCATTTACTCCGACAACGAGCTCGTCGCGGCGGCCGCCACCAAGATGTCGAGCTTTGGACTTGTTTCTTCGCAGACTCAGCACCTGTTGTCGGCCATGCTGGGGGACGGGGACTTCAGGAGAAGCTACACTGCGGAGAACAAAAGGAGGCTGAGGGAGAGACAGCGCCGGCTGGTTGAAGGACTTAGAAACACAGGCATCGAGTGTTTGGAGAGCAATGCGGGGCTGTTCTGCTGGGTTGACATGCGCCATCTGCTGGCCAAAACCGGCTGCTTCCAGGCAGAAATGGAGCTGTGGAAGAAGATAGTCTACGACGTGGGACTAAACATTTCGCCCGGCTCCTCCTGCCACTGTTCCGAACCGGGTTGGTTTCGGCTTTGCTTTGCCAACATGACGGAGGCGACGCTAGACCTCGCCATGCACCGGCTTAGGGACTTCGTGGAGAGGGATGAGGCGATCAGGCGATCCCATCGCCGCCCGCCGGGGCCGGCAATCATCGCAAGGTGGGTTCGTCGGCTGTCTTCAAAGAGGAGGCCGCTGATGCAGCTCTCGCGCTAGCATGCATGCATGCATGTCGGGTATCAGACGTTTCATGCAACTGCTAGTGCTTATCGATCATTATGTATATGTTGAGCAACCTTAATTTTTCTTCTCCTTAATTTGGTTTCTTAAGTAACCTGCATGCATGCATGCTCTTTGCATGCTCTTTTTGCCTACATTGTCATGAACGGCAAAATTAAGGTTCGCTCAGCCCGGTTTGATTTGGGTCTTGAAGTGGGCTAGTTGTTCGGGCCGGGCATGCATGCATGCCCAAATGCACCTTGTATTTCTTTCTGAATTAATCAATCTTAGATTTAATTTTGACTGTCACTCATCTCTTCAGCTCTTAGTTTAATTAAAACGTACTCTTTATATTTATTATTTACTAGGCAAAAACCTCCAATTCACGCAATCATCTCGTGAACCATGACTTTGAATAAAGAATATGCTTATGGTGGATTCAATCCTTCGTTTAAGCTAATTATTAATTAATATCCGGCAAACGACCTTGCTCGTCTAACGTAAAGCGGGACCCACAGAAGAAACTCTCCCAAAAAGTTTCCCGAGAATAGACGCGATTAACAAATATTATATGCTCCGTTTGACTGATATGAGTGTAGCGATCCGAGGAAATACAATGATTTTGAACCGCTGTTCTTGCAGATGGGGATTCACTCCATTTCGTATCCATTTCGGGATCCCGATTTTTTGGAGGAGGATTCAACGGGCTTACTAATTCTCATTCTTTTATATATTTTCTTTTAATCAAAATACTCTCTGCATCCTTAGATTCTTTTGGGCAAAGCCTTTGTCCATTAGATGGACAAATGAATCCCCTCTATTTCGTCAAAAATGGAAAGGATCCGGTTCCCTTGAACACTCAACTCACTTAACAAACTTCATTTATTTTTTATATTCAAAATTTGTCTTCTTTAAGATTCCGCGAAATTCAAGCAGGTCGGTGCTAGCCCAGTCGTGATACGGGCGCTACCGAGTACACCGTCTGACAGTGGTTTAGGGCGCGAAACAAACATACGAGTTCAAAAATTTTCTCACAGTCTCTCCCCATCATTCCAAAAATGAAATTTCACTCTACATGTTGAGAACCGCATGCCAAAACTGCTTTATTTTATCAACAATTCCTTCAATTCATTCACCAACCTGCAATTTGAAACTCCCTAGAGCAGCAGAGCGAGGTAGCTTCTAAGAGCGCTCACCCTACCACCTCAATAGTCCTAAACCAGACCTCGCCGACTGGTGTCCTTAGGCATCCTACCACTTCTCAGCAGCCTCGCACTGGCGAGCTGGCTAGGTGACCTTTCGACCGGAAGTCGTTGTTGACTGTCCCGCCCGAGCTGCATAGCATATGCCATCTCAGAGGCCTCAATCCGCTGAGAGCCTTAATTATACAGAACTCGCCTGGCTGACGAGGTGGAGAGCCAGTGCCTTCGACAGGTATCTACTCAGCTACGCTCATCATTCAGCCATTTTTCTTCAATGAAATCTTTTCTTATCAATACTTTTATCTCATCATTTATCTGCCTTGTCAGAGCCATCCATATCGATTGACTCGTTGTCGGAGAGTCGCCTCTTCCAATAATGACGACTCCTTTGAGGGAGCTTTTGGCGAGTCTGTAGGCGATGGACGCGAGTATAGGACTCAGCCTACTCGCCATCCTTTGGCCCATAATTCCATCCACATGATTTGTCACTAGCCGTGGTGACGCGGCAAGGTTCGCCAACATGTAGACTCTCCTCGACCAGGTGGAAAGGTTTAAAGAACAACTGACGAATGCAAGACGTAGAGGAGAGGTTGTACAAACTGGAGGTTCACCAAAACTCTACTATGGATGAATTGTATTGGCTCGCTCAGGTAGCAAGGACGGTGGGCAAGGCCCACAGGCTTGAGATTAATCAAGGCCTCCTTGTTCTTCTCTTTGTTAACGGTGAGGTGAGCGAGAGTTGCTTTCGTGATCGCCATGGTGTCAGATAGCAGGCGATAAATTAGGGAGGTCGAGGGAGAACTCATAGAGGTGGCCTCCCTTCACCCTTTGGTATATATAAGCTTCAGTGGGACCTGTCAAGAGATTTTCTTAGCCACCACTCGTCATATAACAGTGGTGTTGGACGGTCTTTCCAAGCTTGAGCCAAAACTCAAAAAGAGCAGGGAAAATGTGTAACCCTATATTTGTTGAGTGGGCTCAGTCGGCCTGAAGTGAAGGGCGGGTGCACTGCTTCACCGGGCACCCACTGCCTAGACAAGCATCAGGGAGCAAGTGGATCTGGCGAGCTCGCACTCGCCCGTCTGGAGGTGTGATCTACGTATCCCTGAGATCCCATTTTGGTCTATCTTTAGCCATCCCGAACAACGGTATTTTGTTGCTGGCAGACCAATCTAGGTTGCGTTTAGTAAAATCAAAAGGCGGGATTTCGCTATCCGCAGAGCTTACCCAGAAAACTATAAATAGATCCCCCAGGGCACCTTTGGAGAGGGCCTCTTCTTGGTTTCTACCCTCTTTAGCTAGCTTTGGTAGGCAAGAGCTTGAACTCGCTATTCACCGTTGTTTCTAGGTGGGTGGTCGGGAGTTCTCAAGGCCCTCCAAAGGTGCCCGGACCAACATTGGATTGAGAGCGGAAGTGATCTAAGATATTTCAGGTGTAGTGCAGGATCTTCTCGCTGTGACTCGGGGGTCTGTTTGAGGTTCTGGTAGGAAGGTATCCAAACTTTAAGGTGGCGTTTGGCGCGGCTTATTCTCTGCGGTGCGGTGGAAATGCACCACTATTCTGACCTAAAGCAGTGTTTGGCGTGGCTCCTTTCACAACCCACGTTTACTAAAAACCACAGGTTCCTCTTTATAGCCGTTCGCAAAAAAAATCTCTGTTCGACCGCAATTTTTAGCATCTCTTGCATTTCACACCAAAGTGTCTCTTCCGGTCATGGCGGGAGGAAGAGGGAGAGAGAGCGCGTCTCTTCCGGTCATGGCGGTGGTGAAAGAATAATTTTGAAGGGCTCGTATTGATTTCCCGCATGTGCGGCACTGGTCTGGGATCTACAAGCAGGTGGATGAAACCCCCGAGGTTACTTTCTCTCACTGTTGACTCAGCTCTTTTGCACATCGCCTGCTTCGTCGATCTTTCCGCCGTTACCGATCTCATCCTCGTCGAGCTCTTCCTGGTAGTCCTTATCCTATCTTCGTTTTAGGGTTCTATCTTCACCGTTCTATATTGTTCACTCATCCTTGGTAAGAAGCCGATTTTTGACGTTTTCTGATTTGTTGAGCTCGAGTTCTGATTATAGTATGTATACCAGATCGATAATTTCCTTCTTGCATTCTTATTGATACCAGATCTACTACTGGAAACTGGTAATTCTATAGATTCTCCATCTCTCCATAGATTTGTTTTGCCCTTTTGAATGAGCAAGTCAGTCAACCTATTCCTCGGCTACCGTGTTTGGATATTTACTGTGTTTCAAGTTTCAACTGGGTTTTTGCATCTTTATAAATATTTCCTGGATTATGGTAAACCATGCTAGCTATCACCACTGAATTTAGTTGGGATCAAATTTGTCATTACCGTGCAATTCGAGGGTGCATCCTGTCAATTACCTACATGTTCCTAATGATCCCCATGAGTTGATGTTTGTTGTGTACTTCTATATTTCACTGATAAAAACTGAACATGTTATTCCTTTTTTTGCTTGGCAGGCACATCACCAGTGAAGGTATGAAATTTTATGTTGGAACTGTGACTTGTGAGTCCCTTTTTATAGTTTGACTGAACCTTTATTTGGTGTTATTTCAATGAAAAAAGTTTAGTTTCTCATAAATTAAATGGTTGGTATTTAAAAAAATTTAAAAAACAAATTACTAAAAACTCTGTTTTGTATCCAAACAACTTTTCGAAAACTCCGTTTTGTAAACTCTGTTTCACCCAAACAGTTTTTTAACAAAACTGTGTTTTTCAGAATCAGCACTTTTTCAATTAGCAACAGTTCATCAGCAGCTTACCATCAGCAACAGCCCAACCAAACAGAGCCTAATTCCTTAGTCCAGTGTACCACTTCGATGAAAGTAAAGGCAAGCTATAACTCTGGTTCGAACTTCTCGTTGAACAGTGGTTTTCAAGTTCAAAATGGGCGTAATTATGCTCCTGCTGAGAAGAAACTTGTATACAGTCACGATTTCATATTTGTAAGGATCAAACTATGGTTGATCCTGAGAAGATGAAAAAGGTTGACTCTCACACTAATGCAGAGTCTCATATGATTGGAGGTGACGATACTTAGGAGCCTACAGAGCCTGAGTCAATACAGGGCACTGAGCCACTTCCAAATCATGAGAACGCTATTGATGGAGAACCTACAGAGGACATCATTGTTGATGTGCCTACACCAGTTGCTGATCTTGCTTCATGGAGGTCTGATAGAGTCAGCCACTCATCTTTGAGATATTCCACTAATGAGTATATTCTGTTGACTAATGTGGGGGAGTCTGAGTGTTTTGATGAGGCGATGCAAATCTCGAAAAAGAAAGAATGAATGATTGTTATGTAGGAGGAGATATAGTCTCTGCATGATAATGATGCAGACATGCCATCATACTACCTTGCCACCCTGCCACTGGAATCACACCAATCTAGGGGTCCCATCGAGAGTCACACTAGATGGGCCTTATCAGGGTTGCAGCTCGTACACCATAACCCCTCTCGAGCTGGTCTTCCATACGCGCGGGTTATTGAGTAGGAGTCTCGACAGTTCAGTTGGTGATGAGGGCTGGAGCCAACTCCTTGTTAATGGATATTAGGGGTATGGAAGCCCCGCTCGAGAGGAGTTAGGGTGTTTGGGATGCAGCCCTGATAAGGCCCATCGAGTGTGACTCTTGATGGGACCCCTAGGCTGGTGTGACACCATGCCTACATCAGAGAACCACATTATGATTTGGTGAGATTGTCTAAAGGCAAGAATGCTCTGAAGAATCTGTGGATTTTTAGAGCAAATCTGGGTGACCCCTCAACACCACTTAATATAAGGCCAAATTAATGGTGAATGATTTTTGTCATAAATCAGGAGTTGATTTTGATGAGATCTTCTCTCATGTTATGAAAATGCCGTCTATTCATGTTTTATTATCCTTGCAGCGAGGCTACACCTAGAGATCAAGCATGTGGATGTCAGGACCTCCTTTTTGTGTGGCAATCTTGAAGAGGATTTATATATGAGGTAGCTTAAAGAATTCTGGGTGAAAGTATAGGAGAGTCTGGCATGTTGCTTGAGGAATAGCTTATATGACCTGAAACAAGCCCCGCGATAGTGGTATAAGAAGTTTGATGCTTTTTTGGGGGAGATCGACTCCAGGAGGACCACCCTTGATCAAAGTGTATTTATAAAGCAGTATGCTCTAAAGTATTTCATTATCTTACTCCTTTATGTGGATGACATGCTGATAGTTGGGAGGAACACTGCTCGCATTGACAAGTTGTAACAACAATTGAACTCCATATTTGCAATAAAGAACTTGGGAGCTACGAAGACCATCCTAGGGATGCATATTCTAAGTGATAGATGCTCCAAGTTACTTTGGTTATCACAATAGAGATACATCAAGAAGGTACTATAGAAAATCAGTATGAATCAAACAAAGAAGGTGAGCACGCCACTTGTAGTTCACTTCAGACTTACTACTGACTAGTGCCCAAGGACACCTGTCATGAAAGAGGAGATATAAAAGGTCCCTTATGCTTTTGTAGTTGATCGTCTTATGTACGTGATGGTGTGCACTCGCCGTGATATAGCACATGTGGTTGGCGTTATTAATAGGTTTCAGTATTATACTTTTGATCAGTATGCGATGGTGTGTACTGGGCAATAGCCCTTACCTTTCCTTTCAGATTCAGTATTATACTTTTGATCAATTTATTTCCTTTATGTGGACTCTTATATATTGTTATGTGACCGTGGATTCATGTTTATATGTTTACTTCTTTTCTTCTATGGATTATGGTTGAGTAGTTGCCGGCAGAATCAACAATTTGTGGTGACGACCCTCTTGACATTGGTGTCAGCACAAAGCGGCAGTTTTGGGCATAAGACCCGATAAAATGAAAAAAATTGGGGTCTTACACAACATCAGGGTGAAACTACCTGCTTCCTATACTTCTAGAACCACCTTCTGGAAACGGTCAATGTAGTGGAAGAGACTCTCATGATGTCCTTGCGTGATCTTGAAGAGAGCAGTTGCCACCTTCTTCCTCTTCTTGGACGTCGCAAACCTTGCTATCAGGCCCCGACACAGATCCTCGAAGTAGTAGATGGAGCCGGCAGGTAATTGATGAAATCAATCTCTCGCATTCCCCTTGAAGGTAATGGATAAAAACCTACATTTGAAGGCATCAGTCATGTTGCAGATGGACACCACATCCTCGAACCATTAGAGATGCTTGACCGGGTCATCTCTGTCGGAGTCGAAGTTCAAGACGAGCTCTTTAAAGCCTTCAGGAACTGGGGATGCAAGGATCTCATCATAAAAGAGGCTCCTCCCTCCCTAGCGGTGGCGAGTTTCGTCCCTGCGAGTATCCACGTCATACTAGCTCCACTAGCAAGTATCACAGTACCTCACCGACCGTTACACATCTCGGAACCTAATCCCCATTTGCTCGCTGGATAGTGTCACGACTGCATCAGCCGCTCCTCTCCTTCCCTAGCTCGCTCCTTCCCTGGTTGAATAGGTGGCGCTTCCTCCTCCGACGGTGTCACGCGACGAGGCGAGGTCGCCGGGACATCGTGGCGATGAGGGAACCCTGCCAGGATGCTCCTCTTTATCCTCCTCGCAAACTCTTCGAACGCCGCCACTGTCACAAAGTCGCCCCATCGCGCAGAGTTACTGACTCCTGCCGAGTTTTCGACTATCTCCTCAGGCTCGCAATCACTTGCCATCTCGCCTACTCGTGAAACTTTCTTCCTCAGCTGCGATCTACGCTCACCGCACTAATGTGTTGAAGTAGGGAAAATCCCTACTCCAAAATTCGGATCAAGACAGTCCGAGGTTACCGGTTCAACGGTCGGGCACGACGGCTAACGAGCTAGGACGAAGAGAAAGATGGATAACAAAAAGGACCTCACACTACTAGAAAAATGACCTTTAGCCACGGTTTTTTTTGTCACGGCAGAAAACCGTGGCTAATAATGAAGTATTAGCCACGATACCTAAACAGTGGCAAATAAGTTAGTATTAGCCACGGATGATTGAACCGTGGCAAAAAAACACTTTTTGCCACGGTTTGCCTGTTTCGTGGCTAATAAGCCAGTATTAGCCACGGAAGCCTGAACCGTGGCAAAAAGTCATGGCATTTTTAGTCCCACACGGCCAATTTCAATATAAATTTCGGGTTTATATATCTCATTCCGCAATGAATGTATGAATTAGTTGGGCTCGCGAGCGGGCACGTGGGCTCGCGGGCGGCGGCGGGCAGCGACAGCGGCGGCTGGCGGCGGCCGGCGGCAGCGGCGGCGTCGGGCGGCGGCCGGCGCCGGCGGCAGCGGCGGCGTCGGGCGGCGGCCGGCGGCGGCGGCGGAATCTTTTTCGTTTTTTACAGCCCCTTTAGCCACGGAAATTCAACCCTGGCAAATAAGGAGCTTTAGCCACGACAATGAGACCGTGACTAATAATTGCTGAAAAGAGACCCTTTAGCCGCGATTCTAAACTGTGGCTAAAAGTCGTGGCTAAAACTCTTTTTGTCACGTATTCAGCGTGGCTAATACTATTAGTCACGCTCGCATTGTCCACACTCATTTTCCGTGGGTAGGTCGTGGCTAAAAGTCTTTAACCACGGTTTTTGACCTTTTGTCACGGCAAATTGTCGTGGCTAAAAGTCCAGTTTTTTGTAGTGTCAGGTGCTGCGGCAGGGAGGTCCCACCACGTACACTAATACTTAGAGAAAGTTTACCCTCCACAATCAAAAATGGCCGAGCAAGGTACGAGGTAGACTGGCTGGCTACTAAGTCACGACGACTAAGGTGGATAGTCGCTAACTTGCGACCTCTCTCTAAAGAAAGGATTCAAAAACTCAGCTCGAAGTTTAGGAAACAAGAAGGTTTCAAGATTTTTGCGAGATTCTGAAGTCCGTCTCCTCGTACCCCTGGAGTCCTATTTATAGGCAAATCCAAGAGGAGGGGTTTTACTTATAGCCCCCCCCCCCCCCCCCCCCCCCCCCCGGCAAGTAGGGGAGCTCGCTTAGCTGGGCGAGTAACATACCTGGTCGCCTACCTGACAAGTATGCGAGGAGATCTCGTCATACTAGCTCGCCCAGGTCTTCTGCTGTCTTGCGCGTTGACTCTAACTCCTGTCTTGACTTGCTGACTTTGAATCTTGCTGACCTGGCTCTAGAGGGGTCCACCCTCGACGAATATGGGTTGTACATGAGAAGTTAGTGAAGATCCTGTGTGGATCGAGAAGAAAAAGCCTTGTAATTGTTTATTGTTTTCATACATTTTTAGTGGCGGCCAACCGGGTTGGAATTCGATCGTCTCGTGTTATTGGATTTTCACGTTAAATTTTTATGACATTTTTATTGTTGTTATTTTGTGTTATATTTTAGTTGTGTATCGACATACCGCTAAGTAGACCATTAATTGTTGTGGTCGTGCTCTGGTCGGGTTTGCATTTCGTCAAGCCCAACAAGTAGACCATTAATTGTTCTTAACCGGATCTCATGCACGTTAATTGGAATCTCATGGAACCTAAAGAGTCGGTAGTGTTAATTGCTGGTGATATGAGTTTTAGGGCTTCTGGATGGAGGGTAGACTCAACAGCAAGCAGACGGCCTGGCAATATTGAAGGCATAAAATTTCATAAAATACCTATTTAATTCGTCTCTAGCTCCCCCCCACAAAATCCAAGAGAATTGGGATGGGATGAAAATGAATTAGGCATATATGGAGGGCATGCATGCGTCTCCAATTGAGAGCAAAACATCATGGCTTGCTACCCAGTTGGCTGTCTACAGCATTGATTAATTAATGGTCATATATCCCTGTCTTTTTACTCCAGAAATTACCGGCAGCAGGCATGCATGCATGGACGATGGACCTACCACCCCGCAGCCACATCCCCACAAGCAGCATATATCCGATCCTCAGCACACTCAGCCACTCTCAAAAAGATATCGACATTGCTTGGCTTCTCCAGAGAGTACTCATGTGCGATTAAATTTTAATTTTCTTACATAAAACTTTATGTGATCTCCGGCTCGATCAGCTGCATGTGACGATCGGAAATCAAGCATATATTGCAGCGCCATAACTCGGCCATGCCACATGGAGGAGGAGGAGGAGGAGCTAGGACTAGGAGGAGGTTTTATTGCTGGAAGAGTGAAGCCGGCCAGAACATAAGACCACCTGCATGTGCCGACCGGCACTGCTCCAGCCGCAGGAGACGAGGAGGCAGACCTGGGCCGGGCATGGGCCGGGCGGCTGTGAAGGGGTCCCCTTCATTCATTCATGAAATTAATTTGATCTGCTGACTCTTATATATATAGAGAGAGAGAGATAGAGAGAGAGAGCAAGTAGATGGCAGTCATGGCCACAGTGTTAATTGAAAGTTCAGTAATTGGTCGGCGGTGCTCGACTGTTTTATTTGAAAGGCTATTCTTTGAAAGGTGCGGAGAGGGGCAGAAGCTAGGGGCGGTCCTACCGCCACCCTATTCCAATGTGATTGGGTCAGAGATGGTTGGACGATTTAGATTCGCATTAATTTATCATGTAAAAATGTAACTACGCCTCCTTTCATCCAGTGCATTGAATGTATTGAAGGATATATAATTGTTGAATTTGTTGAAGTAGGAGTGGACGGTTTGATTGGGCAGACCGCAGAGACCGCAGCCGGTTAGGCGGCTAGCTAATGGCGGATAGACGGTTTCTGGCTTTTGTTTTTCTTTGTTGCGGTCTGGGTCAGTAAGCACCCCGGGAGGTAACCGGACGGTTAGCATTGGGCTAACCGCGGCTATTGTAGTCTGGACTTTGAGATCGCACAGTCTGCTTGGTGTTTTCACGTTCTCTGGCTAGCGTGGAGGCAGGTGGTTTGTGTTAAAAATCAACAAACCCGCAGAGGCCTCCTTGGATACCATGTTGAAACTCAACAAACCGAAGAAGAACACCTCCACTTATAATGTTGAACGATTTCCGGATGCTGGAGAAAGCATGGGTTATCTCAACAAAGCAGTAACAACCAACAACACATGCAGCAAGCAAATATCTTTATTGATCAACAGCAAACTTCTTTACAAAGCGAGACATACATGGCGAGACATGATTCGCCAAACCTCCACACAGGGAGAGCAGAGCCAGATACAAAGACAAAAAACAAAACAAGTCGCGCGGTCTCAAACACCAAGCCGCGCGGTCTACTGCTGTGGAGTCCGCTCAATCCGCCAGGTCGCAAGCAGCAACCAATCCGCGCGGACAACCCCTTATTCCAATGCTTAGCTCTTCACCGCCGATCTGCAAGCCGCCTGACCGCGAGGTCGCCTAGCCGCCAGACCGAACACGCTGCGAAACCGAATAGAATAGTCCGTCTGAGACAGGCGACTTCCTGAACCCCGAACCAAGTTGCCAAAGAGAAGACTGTCTAGTCGCTGTCTGCGACCTGCTGTTTACCGCCTGTTGCTTAACCACAGAGTCCGCACTGTCCCTAACCGCAATCAGAGCCAAGTGCTGGCTTTCCAGCGCTATCCGCACAACCTGCACAGCACAACCCAGTCAACCCTATCAAACCGCGCGGACACCATAGTCCAGTCCGCAGCAACTTACGCGAGCTCAAATTATTGTTTACTTACTTCGGTTTGTTCCACACCTCCTAATGTGACATAAGTCCTATTTATAGGCACGATAATGAGTATGGTCACCGCCCTAGCTGATAGGATAACCGCCACATCCAGCAGCAAGAACAAGTGTGTCCGCTAGCCCGCTGACACACACTCCAGTTTGCCGCTCCTGTGCAGATAGCCAGCCCGCCTAGCTTCTCCAAAGCCGAACTCCAATCTCCAGTCCGCCTTGTCACCACAGGCCAAGCCAGGACCACCACAGCCGGACTCCGCAACAGCTATGTCCACCAATCCGCGAACACAGCATCAGCCCGCTACCTTGAGTCCACAGCCCCAAAACCGAGGCTTCTGCCAGACTCAGCGGACTCGCCAATTCAATCCGCTGCGGACAGCTCTCGTCCGCTTCCCTGAGTCCATTGCCTAATCACCAAGGCATTGCCGGACTCAGCGGACACGCCAAATCAGTCCGCTGCGGACAACTCTCGTCCGCTTCCCTGAGTCCATTGCCTAATCACCAAGGCATTGCCGGACTCAGCGGACACTAACTCTGTTGATGCGCGGAAACGTCGCGGGGCACCAGCCAGCTAACACTGAGGGGGTGTTCGGTCTCACAAGCTAGGAGAGGAGGAGAGGAGGAAAGGAAGGAAGCCTCTGAGTGCTCGAGAGTGGAGCAAACGGCTTGTCAAAGAGGGTTGCGGGGATAGGTAGGAGAAGCTTGATCAATAGAGCGGGTTGATCAAGAAAGGAGGATGAGGTTGACCAGGAGCTGTCGAGCAGACAGCTAATGTGACGGTTGTGCTTGCAGGTTGGTTGCCGAGAAGAGCTGAGCGGAGCAGAGAAGAAGCTTGCTGAGCAGAGGAGCGAGGCTTGCTGAGCAGAGGAGCAAGACTTGCTGAGCAGAGAAGAGAAGAGGGGGGCCGCTAGCAGCGGCAACAACACACTTCGCCCGCTGTGGCCTAAATGCCACTCTTGCGACGGGCTTTCCTTTGATTAATAGTGAGAGGTTACAAGCTTGCAAGTACACCTTTACAACAAATCATTAAAAGGGGTACAAGGAGAAGCTGGCGGCTAAGAGAGAAGAAAATGCCAGAAAGCAGAGAAGAGAAGCTGTCAGAGACTAAGTAAAAGAGTCTGCCAGCTGCTAGAGGACTGAGAAACTTAGTCTGCAGAGTCTGCTGGCAAGCTGCTGAAGATCTGTGGAGGACTGCGCGGACAGGAAATCTGAGTCCGCAGGGTCTGCTGTAAAGCTGATGACGGACTGCGCGGACTGGAAAACGGAGTCCGCAGGGGGTGCTGGCAAGACTTGTATGCACCTTCTGGCCTCTCCAGCGATGCAGAATGAGAGGCACCAGGGGCTATTTATAGGCCCAGGGAAGTTCTTCTAGAAGCAGGGCCCAGTGACGTCAGCATGACGACCTGCGCGGACTCCGCGGACTGGGAATTTGCGTCCGCCACATTGACCGATGAAGCAAGCGGAAGGATGCCCCTGGAGAGAACTGGAGGCCGCCCCTAGCGGGCGACCTGGGCGGACTCCGGGAGGAGTCCGCCCGGCAGGCCGGAGGCCGCCCCCTAGCGGGCGGCCTGGGCGGACTCCAGGGGGAGTCCGCCCGGCAGGCCGGGCCGCCCCCTTGCGGGCGGCCTGGGCGGACTCCAGGGGAGTCCACCCGGCTGGATGCCGGGGCCGCCCCCTAGCGGGCGGCCTGGGCGGACTCCAGGGGGAGTCCGCCCGGCAGGCCGGAGGCCGCCCCCTAGCGGGCGGCCTGGGCGGACTCCAGGAGGAGTCCGCCCGGCTGGATGCCGGGGCCGCCCCCTAGCGGGCGGCCTGGGCGGACTCCAGGGGGAGTCCGCCCGGCAGGCCGGGCCGCCCCCTTGCGGGCGGCCTGGGCGGACTCTAGGGGGAGTCCGCCCGGCTGGATGCCGGGGCCGCCCCCTAGCGGGCGGCCTGGGCGGACTCTAGGGGGAGTCCGCCCGGCAGGCCGGGCCGCTCCCTTGCGGGCGGACTCCAGGGGGAGTCCGCCCGGCTGGATGCCGGGGCCGCCCCCTAGCGGGCGGCCTGGGTGGACTCCAGGGGGAGTCCGCCCGACGGGCCGGGCCGCCCCTTTGCGGGCGGACTCCAGGGGGAGTCCGCCCGGCTGGCGGGCAGAGGCCGCCCCGAGTGGGCGGCCTCGGCGGACGGCGGCAAGAGGCCGCCGCCCCTCGGGCAGCAGGGAGGCCGCCCCTGGTGGGCGGCCTCGGCGGACGGTGGCTGGAGACCGCCGCCCCTTGGGCGAACTAGGAGGCCGCTCCTGGCGGTGCTATTGGCGGACTCCTGCAAGGAAAAGTACTGCATGATTAGCGGACCTAACCGCATGTCCCGCGAGGGTGAGCCATGGGAATAGCCCGCCGTCCCGCAGGGCACGCGGTTGCTAGGAGACCTAGGCGGATAGGGAAAACTGTCCGCCTACGCTGGGGCTCATCGCGATCAAAAGGGAGAATCTAAGGGTCGTGATTAGCCAGCTGGCTACCTTGGGAAGGATCGCCGATTTCTGGGTTAACATAATCCCCGCACTTTTTCAAGTTCCGAAAAGAACTTCGAAAAAGTTGGAGACCCACGAAAATCATGATCCACCCCAACGGAAGAAGAGGAGCAAGGAGAGACAGAACCTGAAGACTCTCCTTACAAGCTTGGTGCTTCCTGTCTATTTTCCTGCAAAAGGAAAGTTAGGGTAAGCACGTATGGGTGGCACATCGAGTGTGTACCTGAATTTGCTTTTGCAAAACGAAGAAGGCGTGTCTTCTTTAAATGTTCTGCAAAACAAAAGTGAGGAAAACAGAAAGGCATAACAACTCGCAAGTACCTGGAAGGGACCTGCAAGTCTTTGCTGGTTTCTGCAAAGGAAGAGTTAAGAGTATGCACAATATATGCGAGTAACTTGCAAGTACATGGATGAGGCTTGCAGGTGTCTGCTATTCACTGCAGAAAGAAAAGAGTGAGCGGCAGATACAAGATAATGATTTAGACTGCAAGTACCTGGGCGAGGCTTGCAGGTGTTTTCTAATCTCTGCAAGAAAAGGAGTTAGAAGCAAATAAGATATAAAAATAACTTGCAAGTACCTGTGAAGAGAAGGCTTGCAAGTGTTAACTGTTGACAAGATAAAGCCGGTATGACCAATTAGCAAGGAGAATGCCTGATGAATATTATTATGAAGCCCAGATCAATAAACTGAGTGTTAACTGCTGACAGATATGACTGGATTGCAATAGCATGGCTGATAGCGCTTGAGCAAACAATGTATAGGAGATGAGAGCAATAGAGCTTATATAAGTAGAGTGTGAGTCATCATCTGATAGAGCTTTGAACAAGCAATTCATATAGGATGAGTATGAGCAAAGTGATTGCTGAAAATCCTTTTGGTAGGTCGGAATAACCTGTTCACCTGTGAAAGAAGGTAATAGACGAAAAGGGGAGGTCTATACTCGGAATGACTAAAGAGGGTTGAATGCTGCCACAGGTGTTCCCCGTGGGCCTTATGCATCACTGGCCTGAGAAAATCATCCCGAGTATAGTCCTACTCAAAGCGGGCTGGCCGCGCATCCTCAAGGAGGGCACAGAAGAGAAAAGCAAGGGAAGGTCCTGAGAAGGACCGCTAGAAGCAAGGAAGATCCTGAGAAGGATCGCTAAAAACACTGCTCTCTTGCCTTGGGCACAAGCATCACTGATCAACGAGACAGGTTGCGCTAAGAGGCCTATATTGTCTGTGTATTGATCAGTGGAGTTGTGAGAACCCGAGAGGCACGGATCGAGGGTACCGGAGAGTGCTCGGCCACCACAGTTGAAGGATGATCAAAGAGACAAGGCTACGCTTGATCGTCATTGCTTGTCCAGCAAAGATCATCCTAACTGTAATGTATCCTATAAGACGCACAACAGGGCTAACACATGGGGCTCCCCTAGCACACACTCTGTGTCAGATGCCGGCTAGGATCCTAAGTCTGAAGCCCATAATCGTAGAGTGAACTGCTCCCACTACACATATGGGTATACTCCCGCCATATGTGGTCGAAGCGGTATTGCGAGAACAAACTACGGAGGGAATGTTTCAGACTCGGCGATATCTCATTGGCGTACTGATCCCAAAGAGAGAGAGAAGAAGAGGAAGGGGCAACACAAAAAGGGAACTGTGTCAGTACGGGATCCCTGAATAAAAGCTTTGCTGGAAAGCAAGTAAAGAACACTAAGAAGTATTGTGATGGAAATGTTTGAAAGGGAGAGAGAGTAAGGGTTGAGATAACCCCTGAAGGTTGCAAGGAGCTCTGGAGGACTGTGAAGTCCATCGCTTTGGAGGACTGTGAAGTCCTTGCTAGTTTAGAATAGCCTTCCCAGCACGCCCTCGTCATCGGCATCGAAGCATTCGACGGTTGGGTTAACAACGAGGAGAGGAGGCTCTTCGATGTGGTTCACTCCCCTTGAGGAGCAAGGAACATCTGAAATTTCTTTGCCCTTTGAAGTCGATGGATCAGGGCGATCTTCTTTAGGAAGCAGGTCATGCATCTTTCCCTGCCGGAGCATCCTTTGCACAAGCTGGCGGAATGCTCGGCAGTCTTCTGTTCGATGGCCTGACTCTTTGTGGAATTCACAATAAGGCTCTGAGTTTCTAGTCCTCTGATCGGTCGGCCGATAGGGCTTCTTGTAGTTGGCCCTGTCTTTCATGATTTGACTTACTTCTTGCACGACGTCGTCGTGATCAGACTCATGCAAGTCATTGTCTTGCTGCTGTTGAACAGTTGCTGTTTGAGAAAGAGCTAGTGATAGCAATGGATCTTGAGCGTCGCGGCTCGGGAAGGAGTATCGCTGGCGATGAAGCCTTCTCTCCTTCCTTGAGTGAGTTGGGAAATGATTGCGAGGAGACCTCGGAGGCTGCTTGCGAAACGGATCTTTCTCTGATACGAGCTTGGAGACGAAGCCTGGATTACTCTTCTCGCCTCTCCAGCGATGCAGAATGAGAGGCACCAGGGGCTATTTATAGGCCCAGGGAAGTTCTTCTAGAAGCAGGGCCCAGTGACGTCAGCATGACGACCTGCGCGGACTCCGCGGACTGGGAATTTGCGTCCGCCACATTGACTGATGAAGCAAGAGGAAGGATGCCCCTGGAGAGATCTGGAGGCCGCCCCTAGCGGGCGACCTGAGCGGACTCCGGGAGGAGTCCGCCCGGCAGGCCGGAGGCCGCCCCCTAGCGGGCGGCCTGGGCGGACTCTAGGGGGAGTCCGCTCGGCAGGCCGGGCCGCCCCCTTGCGGGCGGCCTGGGCGGACTCCAGGGGGAGTCCACCCGGCTGGATGCCGGGGCCGCCCCCTAGCGGGCGGCCTGGGCGGACTCCAGGGGGAGTCCGCCCGGCAGGCCGGAGGCCGCCCCCTAGCGGGCGGCCTGGGCGGACTCCAGGAGGAGTCCGCCCGGCTGGATGCCGGGGCCGCCCCCTAGCGGGCGGCCTGGGCGGACTCCAGGGGGAGTCCGCCCGGCAGGCCGGGCCGCCCCCTTGCGGGCGGCCTGGGCGGACTCCAGGGGGAGTCCGCCCTGCTGGATGCTGGGGCCGCCCCCTACCGGGCGGCCTGGGCGGACTCCAGGGGGAGTCCGCCCGGCAGGCCGGGCCGCCCCCTTGCGGGCGGACTCCAGGGGGAGTCCGCCCGGCTGGATGCCGGGGCCGCCCCCTAGCGGGCGGCCTGGGCGGACTCCAGGGGGAGTCCGCCCGACGGGCCGGGCCGCCCCTTTGCGGGCGGCCTGGGCGGACTCCAGGGGGAGTCCGCCCGGCTGGCGGGCAGAGGCCGCCCCGAGTGGGCGGCCTCGGCGGACGGCGGCAGGAGGCCGCCGCCCCTCGGGCAGCAGGGAGGCCGCCCCTGGTGGGCGGCCTCGGCGGACGGCGGCTGGAGACCGCCGCCCCTTGGGCGAACTAGGAGGCCGCTCCTGGCGGTGCTGTTGGCGGACTCCTGCAAGGAAAAGTACTGCATGATTAGCGGACCTAACCGCATGTCCCGCGAGGGTGAGCCATGGGAATAGCCCGCCGTCCCGCAGGGCACGCGGTTGCTAGGAGACCTAGGCGGATAGGGAAAACTGTCCGCCTACGCTGGGGCTCATCGCGATCAAAAGGGAGAATCTAAGGGTCGCGATTAGCCAGCTGGCTACCTTGGGAAGGATCGCCGATTTCTGGGTTAACATAATCCCCGCACTTTTTCAAGTTCCGAAAAGAACTTCGAAAAAGTTGGAGACCCACGAAAATCGTGATCCACCCCAACGGAAGAAGAGGAGCAAGGAGAGACAGAACCTGAAGACTCTCCTTACAAGCTTGGTGCTTCCTGTCTATTTTCCTGCAAAAGGAAAGTTAGGGTAAGCACGTATGGGTGGCACATCGAGTGTGTACCTGAATTTGCTTTTGCAAAACGAAGAAGGCGTGTCTTCTGTAAATGTTCTGCAAAACAAAAAGTGAGGAAAACAGAAAGGCATAACAACTCGCAAGTACCTGGAAGGGACCTGCAAGTCTTTGCTGGTTTCTGCAAAGGAAGAGTTAAGAGTATGCACAATATATGCGAGTAACTTGCAAGTACATGGATGAGGCTTGCAGGTGTCTGCTATTCACTGCAGAAAGAAAAGAGTGAGCGGCAGATACAAGATAATGATTTAGACTGCAAGTACCTGGGTGAGGCTTGCAGGTGTTTTCTAATCTCTGCAAGAAAAGGAGTTAGAAGCAAATAAGATATAAAAATAACTTGCAAGTACCTGTGAAGAGAAGGCTTGCAAGTGTTAACTGTTGACAAGATAAGGCCGATATGACCAATTAGTAAGGAGAATGTCTGATGAATATTATTATGAAGCCCAGATCAATAAACTGAGTGTTAACTGCTGACAGATATGACTGGATTGCAATAGCATGGCTGATAGCGCTTGAGCAAACAATGTATAGGAGATGAGAGCAATAGAGCTTATATAAGTAGAGTGTGAGTCATCATCCGATAGAGCTTTGAACAAGCAATTCATATAGGATGAGCATGAGCAAAGTGATTGCTGAAAATCCTTTTGGTAGGTCGGAATAACCTGTTCACCTGTGAAAGAAGGTAATAGACGAAAAGGGGAGGTCTATACTCGGAATGACTAAAGAGGGTTGAATGCTGCCACAGGTGTTCCCCGTGGGCCTTATGCATCACTGGCCTGAGAAAATCACCCCGAGTATAGTCCTACTCAAAGCGGGCTGGCCGCGCATCCTCAAGGAGGGCACATAAGAGAAAAGCAAGGGAAGGTCCTGAGAAGGACCGCTAGAAGCAAGGAAGATCCTAAGAAGGATCGCTAAAAACACTGCTCTCTTGCCTTGGGCACAAGCATCACTGATCAACGAGACAGGTTGCGCTAAGAGGCCTATATTGTCTGTGTATTGATCAGTGGAGTTGTGAGAACCCGAGAGGCACGGATCGAGGGTACCGGAGAGTGCTCGGCCACCACAGTTGAAGGATGATCAAAGAGACAAGGCTACGCTTGATCGCCATTGCTTGTCCAGCAAAGATCATCCTAACTGTAATGTATCCTATAAGACGCACAGCAGGGCTAACACATGGGGCTCCCCTAGCACACACTCTGTGTCAGATGCCGGCTAGGATCCTAAGTCTGAAGCCCATAATCGTAGAGTGAACTGATCCCACTACACATATGGGTATACTCCCGCCATATGTGGTCGAAGCGGTATTGCGAGAACAAACTACGGAGGGAACGTTTCAGACTCGGCGATATCTCATTGGCGTACTGATCCCAAAGAGAGAGAGAAGAAGAGGAAGGGGCAACACAAAAAGGGAACTGTGTCAGTACGGCATCCCTGAATAAAAGCTTTGCTGGAAAGCAAGTAAAGAACACTGAGAAGTGTTGTAATGGAAATGTTTGAAAGGGAGAGAGAGTAAGGGTTGAGATAACCCCTGAAGGTTGCAAGGAGCTCTGGAGGACTGTGAAGTCCATCGCTTTGGAGGACTGTGAAGTCCTTGCTAGTTTAGAATAGCCTTCCCAGCACGCCCTCGTCATCGGCATCGAAGCATTCGACGGTTGGGTTAACAACGAGGAGAGGAGGCTCTTCGATGTGGTTCACTCCCCTTGAGGAGCAAGGAACATCTGAAATTTCTTTGCCCTTTGAAGTCGATGGATCAGGGAGATCTTCTTTAGGAAGCAGGTCATGCATCTTTCCCTGCCGGAGCATCCTTTGCACAAGCTGGCGGAATGCTCGGCAGTCTTCTGTTCGATGGCCTGACTCTTTGTGGAATTCACAATAAGGCTCTGAGTTTCTAGTCCTCTGATCGGTCGGCCGATAGGGCTTCTTGTAGTTGGCCCTGTCTTTCATGATTTGACTTACTTCTTGCACGACGTCGTCGCGATCAGACTCATGCAAGTCATTGTCTTGCTGCTGTTGAACAGTTGCTGTTTGAGAAGGAGCGAGTGATAGCAATGGATCTTGAGCATCGCGGCTCGGGAAGGAGTATCGCTGGCGATGAAGCCTTCTCTCCTTCCTTGAGTGAGTTGGGAAATGATTGCGAGGAGACCTCGGAGGCTGCTTGCGAAACGGATCTTTCTCTGATACGAGCTTGGAGACGAAGCCTGGATTACTCTTCTCGCCTCGGATGTACGAGTTGGCTAGATCAATTAGCTCTTGGTATGTCCTTGGAGCACGGACATTGGCTTCAAATTTGAGAGGCCCTTCACGAAGACCGTGGATAAGAGCCACTCGATACATTTCTTGATCAACGATTTCGATGTCCAGAATCTCTCTCTGGAATCGATCAACAAATTGAGACCAAGTTTCATCACTGCGCTGTCTGATCTCAAAGAGGGCTTCAGGACCGCCCTTTCTCTTGGAAGAGGTAGAGAATCTGAGAAGGAACTCTCTACGAAGATCAAGGAAGGAAGTGATGGAGTGAGGACGGAGGCTATAGAATCAGTCTCTCACTTGCCCATCAAAGGTTGTCACAAGGAGCTTGCACTTGGTGCATCTGACAGAGTCTTGAGAGCAACGGCTGATTCAAAGGCTTGAAGATGCTTTACTGGATCAGTCTCTCCGGTATAGATTGGCAGTCGAGGCTCTCTGAAGTTTGCTGGAGTAGGTTCGAGGCGAACGCTCTCGGTAAAGGGCAATGGCTCTTCCTGCTCTCCCACAGCATAGGGATTAAAGGGAGCATAGGCTGCAGCTGCAAAAGAAGCAGGGGGGTAGAAAGGAAAGGTTGCTGGGGGAGGAGCAGAGGCAGGAGCTGGGTGGCAAGGATGACTTCCTTGAAAGTTAAGAAATCTTGCAGGACTTCCCCGGGCTGCTTGCCGGAAGAAGTTTTGGCGAGCGGCAAACTCTTCATCTTGAGTTCGCAAAGCAGCAGCAGGACCTTGCGGGAAGGTTTGGGTGTAAGGCGGATAGAACAGCGGCCAAGCTTGAGAATAAGCTTGCTTATGCTCCGATGTTGGTGTTAGATTGATTGGAGCAGCTGGAGCAGCCGGAGCTGCTGCAGGATGAGAGTCTAACCGCTGCGTGATTGCAGCAAGGACTTGGTTGATTGCTTGGAACTGTTGAGCATTCTCACGGCGCGGCTGCTCAAAGGCTTCCCAGAGAGGATCTTCACTGGGACTTGGAGCAAAGTTCTCGGCTGATTGATCTAACATGGCTAACTGTCGCTGTTCACCGTCTGACCGGATCTGAAGGCCGCGTGTTAACTATTGATGCGCGGAAACGTCGCGGGGCACCAGCCAGCTAACACAGAGGGGGTGTTCGGTCTCACAAGCTAGGAGAGGAGGAAAGGAAGAAAGCCTCTGAGTGCTCGAGAGTGGAGCAAACGGCTTGTCAAAGAGGGTTGCGGGGATAGGTAGGAGAAGCTTGATCAACAGAGCGGGTTGATCAAGAAAGGAGGAGGAGGTTGACCAGGAGCTGTCGAGCAGACGGCTAATGTGACGGTTGTGCTTGCAGGTTGGTTGCCGAGAAGAGCTGAGCGGAGCAGAGAAGAAGCTTGCTGAGCAGATGAGCGAGGCTTACTGAGCAGAGGAGCAAGACTTGCTGAGCAGAGAAGAGAAGAGGGGGGCCGCTAGCAGCGACAACAACACACTTCGCCCGCCGCGGCCTAAATGCCACTCTTGCGACGGGCTTTCCTTTGATTAATATCGAGAGGTTACAAGCTTGCAAGTACACCATTACAACAAATCAATAAAAGGGGTACAAGGAGAAGCTGACGGCTAAGAGAGAAGAAAATGCCAGAAAGCAGAGAAGAGAAGCTGACAGAGACTAAGTAAAAGAGTCTGCCAGCTGTTGGAGGACTGAGAAACTGAGTCTGCAGAGTCTGCTGGCAAGCTGCTGAAGAGCTGTGGAGGACTGCGCGGACAGGAAATCTTAGTCCGCAGGGTCTGCTGGAAAGCTGATGACGGACTGCGCGGACTGGAAAACGGAGTCCGCAGGGGGTGCTGACAAGACTTGTATGCACCTTCTGGCCTCTCCAGCGATGCAGAATG
Source organism: Platanthera guangdongensis (assembly GCA_039583875.1). Lineage (NCBI taxonomy): Eukaryota > Viridiplantae > Streptophyta > Magnoliopsida > Asparagales > Orchidaceae > Platanthera > Platanthera guangdongensis. The sequence continues at coordinate 536,122 of CM077164.1, forward strand.
AGAGGCACCAGGGGCTATTTATAGGCCCAGGGAAGTTCTTCTAGAAGCAGGGCCCAGTGACGTCAGCATGACGACCTGCACGGACTCCGCGGACTGGGAATTTGCGTCCACCACATTGCCCGATGAAGCAAGCGGAAGGATGCCCCTGGAGAGAACTGGAGGCCGCCCCTAGCGGGCGACCAGGGCGGACTCCGGGAGGAGTCCGCCCGGCAGGCCGGAGGCCGCCCCCTAGCGGGCGGCCTGGGAGGACTCCAGGGGGAGTCCGCCCGGCAGGCCGGGCCGCCCCCTTGCGGGCGGCCTGGGCGGACTCCAGGGGGAGTCCGCCCAGCTGGATGCCGGGGCCGCCCCCTAGCGGGCGGCCTGGGCGAACTCCAGGGGGAGTCCGCCGGCAGGCCGGAGGCCGCCCCCTAGCGGGCGGCCTGGGCGAACTCTAGGGAGAGTCCGCCCGGCTGGATGTCGGGGCCGCCCCCTAGCGGGCGGCCTGGGCGGACTCCAGGGGGAGTCCGCCCGGCAGGCCGGGCTGCCCCCTTGCGGGCGGCCTGGGCGGACTCCAGGGGGAGTCCGCCCGGCTGGATGCCGGGGCCGCCCCTGGAGTCCGCCCGGCAGGCCGGGCCGCCCCCTTGCGGGCAGCCTGGGCGGACTCCAGGGGGAGTCCGCCCGGCTGGATGCCGGGGCCGCCCCCTAGCGGGCGGCCTGGGCGGACTCCAGGGGGAGTCCGCCCCGCGGGCGGCCTGGGCGGACTCCAGGGGGAGTCCGCCCGGCTGGCGGGCAGAGGCCGCCCCGAGTGGGCGGCCTCGGCGGACGGCGGCAGGAGGCCGCCGCCCCTCGGGCAGCAGGGAGCCCGCCCCTGGTGGGCGGCCTCGACGGACGGCGGCTGGAGACAGCCGCCCCTTGGGCGAACTAGGAGGCCGCTCCTGGCGGTGCTGTTGGCGGACTCCTACAAGGAAAAGTACTGCATGATTAGCAGACCTAACCGCATGTCCCGCGAGGGTGAGCCATGAGAATAGCCCGCCGTCCCGCAGGGCACGCGGTTGCTAGGAGACCTAGGCGGATAGGGAAAACTGTCCGCCTACGCTGGGGCTCATCGCGATCAAAAGGGAGAATCTAAGGGTCGCGATTAGCCAGCTGGCTACCTTGGGAAGGATCGCCGATTTCTGGGTTAACAAACTCCAGTCCACACGCTCTTGCACATGCAATTCTCCAGTCCGCATATCCCCAAGCTAGCAATCAAGGCAACAACACTTCTATTGAGCTTGGCGGACTGAGAAAGCAGCCCGCGCTCCACTGCGCGATCTCCCCGGACTGAGCCACCCTGGACTTGGTTCAGAACCCACCAAGTCCAGTCCACTGGCCACATGGGCCAGTCCACACTTACGGGCGGACACTGGATCTAGCCCGCCATACCGGGCGACCTCCAGCTTCTGTCCGCACTGACCGGCGGTCTCCGCGGCTTCCACTTGCCACTGTACCAGAGCAAGACCAAGGCAATTGCCAAACCGGTTTTCCGAGCTCCAGTTCATCAGTCCGCTTCATGCCGGACTCCGCGGATAGAATATCTATCCGCCTGGTTACATCCTGGGATTCAACCGACTGCTGAGTATACGCCGGCCTGACAGACCGCTGCTGCTGTCCGTGTAGTTCGCGCGAATAGACCGCCCAGGCCGCCACAGAGCAAACTGCCTGCAACATCCCTGCCGACTTAGCAATCCGCCAACCCTGTCCGCGTAGTCCGCGCAGATGGGTTGTCCAAGCCTTCCATTCACCCGACCAAGCTCAATAGAAGACAACGTCTCTTGACACGATGAGTCTCTTCGTCGCAGGATCCATACATCTCCATCTTCTCCTCTGCTCATCATACCCAACAAAAGCTAGCTTTTTCTTGAGAGCTCCTAGAGAGTGTATGTAGCAGGTAGATCCAAACACCCTTAGGTGTTTCACACTGGGCTTTACTCCGAACATCAGCTCATAAGGAGTCTTCACTATGATCGGACTAAGAGGCATCCGGTTGATGACATGAGCAGCACAGGCCATCCCTTCCGCCCAAAGAGCCTTCAGAATGCCTTTACTCTGAAGCCAACACTTGCAGGTCTCCATTAACCAACGGATCATCCGAGCTACAACACTACCTTGTTGTGAAGTATGTCCACAAGAAAGCTCATTCCGGATCCCTTGCTTCCTGCAATAGTTTGAGAACTCGGTTGAGCCAAACTCACCACCGATGCTTGTCCTCAACACCTTGATCCGCAGACCCAACTGGCCTTCCACAAGCTTCTTGAACTCCACAAGCAAGCGCATCATGTTGGTCTTATCCTTCATAAAGTATACCCAAGTATACCTTGAATAGTCATCAACCAATATCAGCATGAACCTGCTACCTCCAAGACTGGATGTGACGGTCGGTCCCACCAGAGCACAATGGACAACCGCCAACGGTGCTTTACATCTGGATTGTGCTTTATCAACCATGAAGCGATAAGCTTCACTTTGCTGACATCCCGCACAACCCTAACCATCGTCATAGGATGACAATCTAGGCAAGCCTCTTACGAGTCTTCTTTCCGTCATTGCTTTCAGCTTGTCCATCCCTACATGCCCCAGTCTTTCATGCCAGATAGCTGCACTATCACTGGCCTTCATCCGATCAGATCCAGAACTTGTTGATAACCCAACAATGTTCTTCTCCTTCCTCCCTACTTGAGCAACGTTTGCTGAGAGCAAGACAACCTTGCACTCCTTCCTGAGATGACCTTGTTGCTTGTATTTATAACACCTTGGTCATTCCTTCCTCTTCCTATCACGCCTAGGAGAAACACTCCTTTCTTCCTGATATGAAGTAGAGGGACCATCTTCTGCAGCAACCTTCACCTCCTTCCTGAACAACCCAACAAGGGAAGTCCAAACCTCTGCAGCTGACCCACATCCACTGATGTGGTCCAAGAGCTCTGATGAGATCACCTGCCTGAGAATAGACTCCGCTCTCGCATTTGTCTTTTTCCAAGCTCTCATCTCTTCAGCATTGCTAGCAGTAGCCTTTTGTCTTCCTGCTCTGCATACAACCTCCCAAAGGTCCTCGCCAAGAAGAAAGCTCTTCATACAAGACTTCCACCTTTCAAAGTTCGTCTTTGTAAGAAGATCAATTCCAAGACAACTTGTATCTTCCGCTGCCATGGTTCTACCACTGATTTCCTCTTCACAAGAGCAACTACTTCCGTTGATCACTGTTTGACCACTCCAACCTCGCTTTGATATCATGTTAAAAATCAACAAACCCGCAGAGGCCTCCTTGGATACCAAGTTGAAACTCAACAAACCGAAGGAGAACACCTCCACTTATAATGTTGAATGATTTTCGGATGTTGGAGAAAGCAGGGGTTATCTCAACAAAGTAGTAACAACCAGCAACACATGCAGCAAGCAAATATCTTTATTGATCAACATCAAACTTCTTTACAAGGCGAGACATACATGACGAGACATGATTCGCCAAACCTCCACACAGGGAGAGCAGAGCTAGATACAAAGACAAAAAACAAAACAAGCCGTGCGGTCTCAAACACCAAGCCGCGCGGTCTACTGCACTGACCGGTGGTCTCCGCGACTTCCACTTGCCGTTGTACCAGAGCAAGACCAAGGCAACTGCCAAACCGGGTTGCCGAGCTCTAGTTCATCAGTCCGCTTCATGCCGGACTCCGCGGATAGAATATCTATCCGCTTGGTTACATCCTGGGATTCAACCGACTGTTGAGTATACGCCGGCCTGACAGTCCGTTGCTGTTGTCTGCATAGTCTGCGCGAACAGACCGCCCAGGCCGCCACAGAGCAAACTGCCTGCAACATCCCTGCCGACTTAGCAATCTGGCAACCCTGTCTGCGTAGTTCGCGCGGATGGGTTGCCCAAGCCTTCCATTCACCCACTTTCACTTCACAGATTTCAACAGTTAGTGCGGTCTATGAAGGCTAACTGCACAGTTCGTTGGGGCCTTCTTGCGCGGGTTGATGACAGAGTTCGTTGGGTTGTGTTGACTTATTCGCAGTGTTGTCACAAGTCTGGTTGGATGACTAGTCGCGGGCTGCAGTGTTGCGCGGTCTGGAAGCGGAGACCGCAAAACTGTGCGGTCTGGTGGCAGAGTCCGACAGATCTTCATAGGAGCAGACTTGGCTCAGAACGCATGACTGGATTTCGCAAGTTTTTGCGAAATGGGGAGAGTGTCTACACTTCTATGCGGTTAGATGGTTATCATTGGCGGACTGATGCTGGTATCCGCACTTGTGCGAATAGGTGGTGCTAGTTGCAGAATGACTGACGGTTTATCCTATCGCTATGGGCGGTGATCACACTCCCCCTGTCGCCTATAAATAGAGGTCCAGGGCTCAAAATTTTAAAACGAGAACAATGAGAACTCAACTTGTGTTTTGAACTTGTGGTTAGGTTTTTCTAACTGGCGCAACTAAGTGAAGTTGACTTGATTTGTGCAGGTTGTGCGGCTAGCACCAGATGACTAGGCAAATAGTTGGAAGGCTCAGTGTGGAACAGTTCGCAGTTTACAGTTAGTGTTATATAATAGGTCGCAGCTAGGCGGCTTGAAGTCACTTCCACCGAGTTGCAGATAGTTCAAGTAGTTCTCCTGGTCTATCAGCGAGTTTTGTTTTTAGTCCATCAGCATTTAATAATATGTAATCCGCGCGGCTTGGTTGCGGTTTGACGACTTGGCGGATTCAGCGGACAAGGCTGGCGGTAGCGGCTTGTGCGGCTTCAGTTTTCTGACAGCGCAGTTTCTTCTCTACATGTAGTTTTTTATTTTTATCGGGTACATTGTGAATCATATCTTGCAATGTATACCTCACCCTGTAAAGAAGAAATTAATTCCAAATTAAGACTCTTGTGATTTTATTGTTGCTAATTTTTACTTGACTTGTTTTTGATTGAGTGTTCGTGCGACCTTTCTAGGCTTCTTAGAAATTTTCACATGACATCAGAGGGTGTTGATGAGTTAGCAGTCCGTCAACCTCAGAGGTGTGCTATTCTTTGATAGTTCAAGTAAATCAGGATTTAGCAATAGAAATCAGTTATGCAAGAGGTCTTGGGATTGAGCTCTTGATGCAGACCAACTTCAAGAAGCGGTGATCTTGCATGAAGAGTTATCTTCTGGGTGAGGATCTTTGTGGGGTCATCGGTGGAGATGACATACATGAGGTGGTAGCTACTATCGGGAATGCTGAGACGGTGAGAGCTTGGAGGAGGACAAATGCAAAGGCAGATCTCACTTTGAAGCGGGCAATCTCACCAGAGCTTTTCGACCACATCATTGGATGTCGGTGGGCTGCTGAGATTTGGACGGCCTTGGATGACTTGTTCAATAAGAAGAATGCAGCTCGTCTACAGTTCTTAGAGAATGAGTTGACAAAGGCTACTCAGGGTGATCTGTCCATATCATCCTTCTTTCTGAAGATAAAGAATCTCTGCACTAAGATTTCAGCATTGGACCCAGAAGAGCCTATCTCAAAGACAAAGCTGAAGAGACACAAAATCCACGACTTGAGGAAGAAATATGTTTCATTTGTTACTTCTTTGTAAGGCTAGGCCAATCAGTCATCATTGATCGAGTTGGAAAACCTGTTGGCTTCGCAGGAAATCTTGGCGAGGCAGATGGCTTGAGTCTCTATCTCAGGTGGAGAGAGTGAGGTTTTTTACTCGGGGAAGAAGAAGAGATGGGATAAGAAGAAGAAGTCACATGTTAGCAATGGTCCGTCTTCTTCATCACGGTAGGAGATGAGCAAGGCTCCTAGACAAGATGACGGGAAGAAGAGAGGAGGGCCACGTTGCTATAGGTGGGACAAGATTGGTCACATTCCGAAGGGCTGCAGAGCCAATCTTCAGTCGGGGCATTAAACCTACACAAAAAACCAAAAACCGCACCGCACTACATTACAAATAGCATCGATCGGGTGTGGTGCGGTTCGGTTTTAGGGGTCTGAAAACCGCAGCTTTATCGGTGCGGTGCGGCTTTCAGTTCACGAAAGCCGAGAAAACCACACCGCACTATAATTAATTTATAAATTGGTGTGGTGCTACCGGTGCAATTGCTTATACTTGAACGGTTCGCAGGCCTAGCTAATTTGTTATGTGCCGGTTTGGCAGTTTTCACGGGTTACCAGTTTCAACTCAAACCAAAAGTTCAAAACCCTATTTGATAATTATTTTCCAGTCAACGAACTCATTTGAGTCATTTCTCACTTTTGCTCTCCTGAGTCTCGTCGTTGCGCGCCGTACGCCCCTTCGGTTTGCCCTAACATCTCCTGATCTTCAACTTTTGATCTCCAGAGTTCCCATTGAAGCCATCGAATCAGGCATCTTCGCAGATTCGCTCCTACGTGCTTGAGCTCCTGCCGGTGCGGCTCCGTCAGCTGACCGCGTGTTGAAGCGGAGCCTTTATCGGGCTACGATGAGCGAATAAGAGGTCAAAGAGAAGGATTATTATATTAAAAGAAACAAATTGGTTGAAGGAAGGCGCGGAAGATCTGATCTGATATTTCTCACAATTACTCATTCCCCTCCCTAAAATTACCACCATTTTTTTCTCTTTACTGTCAATTTTTAGCACATTTCTCGCCTCCCTCCCTTTTCCCATTTGACGTTTTCATAAATTTTTTTGTTTATAAGCTTTCATAGTCAAAAAGAATCAAGGATTATATAGGTTTCTATTATAATTTGTAAATTTGTGTTGTTTTTTTGTTATTGTTATACTTTATAATAATCATTAATCACAACCCAATGGTCTAATATCATTTATTTATTTAGGAACACAACATAATATCAAATTATCAGTTTTTTGTGTACATAATAATTCATAGTGATATATTGATTTCCTGTGTAGAGTGCTGTAGAAAAAAATTAACCTTATTTTTTTTCTAATCAAGAGATGAGATAAGATCTTCCATGGAGTCTCGCAATTATTGTTATTAATAATGAATGTGATAAAAAAGTAGTGAAAAACCGAAACCACACCCCAAAAACCGACCACAAACCGCACCGAAATGAAACTGCACTGCACAATTTTGGTGCGGTGCGGTTTCGGTCGGTCAAAAACCGCACCCCTATGGTGCAGTTTCGGTTTGGGCTCAAACCACACCAAACCACACCGCTCGCAGGCCTACGAGGCATGCTGCAGGAAAGAGAGAAGCTGAATACAGAGGTGAGTAAGGAGGATGAGAGAGTGCATTTATGACAGACACTTGTGTTCGTGCGCTCGCCTCCATCAAATATCAGGACGACAATATCGTGGACTCGGGGTGTGGTCATCACCTCACTGGGGACAAGTCAAAGTTCTCTTCACTATAGAAGTACAAAGGTAATGATGATATTATTACGGCTGATGATATTAATTGTGCATGCAGTAGAGAAGGAAGGGACGGTTTCATTAAGCAGTGATCATGGGCCACTCATGTTGAGGATTGTGTATCACGTACCAGACATGAAGAAAAATCTCTTCTCGGTGACCGACGCTATAAACGCAGGGTATCACATTATGTTCGGTTAGGTAGAACTGAAATTTCTTCGGAATGTATTTGCCGTGAGTGCAGACCCACGTGACCCGCTCGCCCCCTGCGTCCCATGCTCCCTCTGGCGGCATTGACCTACGCGAGTCGAGGAGGGGTCCTACCCCATTCGCCCGTCTGGCTTGCCCGAGCCCCAACTTTGATCTTGCTCTGAGGGACCCACTAAGTGAATACAGGGTTGCACACTCAAGAACGGATGACCAGTCGAGAACGAATGACCAGAAGGAGGGAGATTCGTTATACCATTGTTGGTCAGCTTACAACTGAACCTTGCTTTTCGCTCATATGTGTATTTGGTTGCATGCATATTAACAATGTGCATGTGAAGCTTAGCCTCCTAAAAAAAAGGAAAATAATGAAGTGCTATTACTTTTATTTTCTTGCATTATGTTTCTAGGCTTCTAGCATTCAGCCGGCGAGGCTATGTTGGGCTATGTATTTATTTGTATTGTATGACCATAAGGTCTTGGACATTTAACTTTATTTTTAGTTGAGGACACTCTTGTACTCATATAATATCTCTACAGTTTTATTACCTTGAGACATATATGGCTGCTACTAGAGATTTTAATTTTACCATTTTTAATATTCTAGTTGCGTGTCTTGTATTCGAGCATGACCTGAACTTTATTAGATGACAATTACATGTGTGCGTGTTACAAGGGGTATACCGCTCGATCGATAGGCAGGGCCACCCCCATGCAAGATTGATGTGGCCGTCGACGAATTGGGGCGAGCTGATCTTAGCTCCCGATCGCGAAGGTGACATTCCCCGCGAGGGAATGGGATCCTCTCCTGTTCTCATGAACTGGATAGTATCAAGTTCATGATCCAACGGTCCCGATTTTATCTCGCAAAAGTCAGCTCACCAACTCAGCAACTGCACTCCCCAACTCAGCAAGTGCTCGCCGTCGGATTTGCGAGATGAAATCGTGACTGTGAACTGGAGAGGATCCTGGTCCCCCGGCGAGCTCACTGCAAGCTCGCCCTTGAAGGGTGTCCTAATAATTATCTTTTATTGAATTACCCTTTGATAATCTCACCGATTACGGGTCTTACATTGTCCATGTGGCATAAAAATGGTGAACTTAAGGCAACATTTGCAGGTAAAAGCAGGATTAAAAAAAAAAAAATTCCCTCAAAACTGATGAACGGTCCAAAAACATTTAAGCGTACGGTATACGTGTCAGCCGTTCTGAGGCCATTCTGAACGTTCAGGTCCCACCCACGCCGCTTCTTCCCAACCAAAATTGGCGCGTTCTTTCCGTAGCCTCTCTCTAGCCGGAAATGCCTCGACATTTCCGTATCGTTTCTCTGCCCTAAACCTATTTGCAGATCGGCCGGCGCTTATTCACCAATTTGAGGAGGCCGAGGTCGTAGCATAGGAGAAGCGTTCATGAAGTTCGTCGGCGGTAGACTGAAATGAAACTCGCTGCTCTACTGACCTCGGCCGGCATAAATTTCGGCCTCTGCGTGTTGTTCATCTCGCTCTATTCGGTGCTCAGGAAGCAGCCTTCAATATTACATGTGTATTTTGGGAAGAAGCTGATCCAGGACGGGCGGAAGGGAAATGATTGCTTTAATGTGGATAGAATTTTGCCCACTCCAAGTTGGATTGTTGAGGCATGGGGACCAACCGAGAATGAAATTTTGGTATCCTCCGGCCTTGATGCTGTTGTCTTTCTCAGGATGCTTGTTTTCAGGTATCCAAATGCACGTCACTCTTTGGTGTTATTCCCCCACCCCCTTTAATATATATATATATATATATCTTTATTATATAATACAATATGCATATTTGGAGCACACCATGAAACAGATCTGGACCGTCCGATCTCCAAGAAATTGCATATGGCCGTTGGATCAAACAATTGGGCTTGTTCACGCACTGTTCAAAGCTCAGAAATCCCGATATCCCTCCCGAACTCCCGTCCCCTCACGGCCAAACCCCCACCGCCGCCGACGGCCTGCCCGGCGCCCACCGGGGGGTCCGCCGGTGGGCGCCGGCGGCTCCGACTGCCGAGAATGGCGGCCTGCGTGAGCAGACCGAAGCGGGGGGTGGGGGGGGGGGGGGGGGCGATTTTTCATTTGTTTTCATTTTTTAAATAAATAATTAGGATTTAAGATATAATTTATTATATCTTTATTATAATTTAATAAATAATTTAATTTTAAAATAATAATTAATTTGTTTATATAATTTTTATTTTTTTTTATAATTTTTGGTTATAAAAATTCAAATATTTGTAAATTATAAAATTTTAAATAATTGTTTTAAATACTTTTAAATTTTGTCGGGGGTGGGATTCGCCTGCCTGGGGGGGGCTTTAACCGTTGGGGTGGCGGGCGAAGCCCACTTGAATGCCAAACGGGCGAAACCCGCTTGATTGCGGGCAAAGCCCGCTTGAATGCCATGCGGGCAAAACCTGCTTGATTGCGGGCAAAGCCCGCAACGACGCATCGAGAACGGGTGAAACCCGTTCGAAGATGCTAGTATATATATATATATATATATATATATATATATATATATATATATATATATATATATATATTATAAGTAAAATCAATTTGTGCCTTAAACTTAAAATTTCACATTGTCAGAAGATAGTGAAAAACTATGTAAACGCCCATTGTAATTATGGCCCATTTATGAGCTCATATTTGTCTTAGGTTTAGTCCTACATTGTTAGTCTTGAGATTTTTCTCCTCCTATATAAGTGTATTCATACTTACTGTTTATACAAGAAATACAGCCTACAAGATTTCTTGCATCTTTTTCTACATGATATCAGAGACCAGGTTCCTACCTATGCTTTTCTGTTCGCCGGGTTCTTCGGCTTAACCGGGCGGCCTCTTCTGGTCGCAAACCGCGGCTTTCCACGCGGTTTGTGCCTCTTTCTCTCTCCTCTTTCCGCTCTTCTTGCGCTCTCTCTGTCTTACCTTCTTCGTTCCCCCCACCCCCTCCCTCTCCCTTTTATAGACCTCTCGGCTTGTGTGCTCTCTTTTTTCCTAACCGGGCGGTCTCCTTCGATCCTCTTGCGGTCTGCTCTGCGTGCCCTTTCCGCTTCTTCTCTACCCGTTTTCTTGCTACCCGCTGCGGCCTATTCTTGCTACCCGCTGCGGTCTGTTCTCGCTACCCGCTGTAGCCTATTCTCGCTACCCCTGCGGCCTGTTCTCGCTACCCGCTGCGGGCTGTTCTCGCTACCCGCTGCGCTACCCGGCTGTTCTCGCTACCCGCTGCGGGCTGTTCTCGCTACCCGCTGCGGGCTGTTCTCGCTACACGCTGCGGGCTGTTCTCGCTTCCCGCTGCAGACTCTTCCCTAACCGCTGCCTTCTTACCCGCTGATTATATCTCGCGGGCGACCTCTCTTCTTCTCGCTGCGGCTTTCCGTCCTGTTGCACCCACCACATCTTGGTCGTGACACCTTTCTGTGCCGTTGGTTTTCTAGCCGAGACCGTGCGGTTTCCTTGTTTTAAGTCGCTGCGGCTCCCTGTGCTCAAGTCGCTACGGTTTTTACCTCTCTACTTCTGCGACTTCTCTACCCACTGGGGCTCTGCACCTTGGTCGCGTCTCTTATCGCTGGTGTGTCCACACCGAGACCGTGCGACTTCGCTTTCTCTTCGCCCGGTTTCTTCCGGCTGCGGGTTCTCTCCTTTAGCCGCTGCGGCCTCTCATTCCGCTGCGGCCTCTTCGCTCGCTGCGGCCTCTCAACTCGCTGTAGGCTTCGCATCTTGGTCGCGACCTCTTGCCGCTGGTGTTGTATCACCGAGACCGTGCGGTCTAGTTTCTGTTCCGCTTCACGTTTCTCCGCTGCGGGCTTCCCTCTTCTGCTATCCGAGACCGTGCGACTAGTTCAGACCGCTGTGTCCGCCTTTGCTCTCTGTCCGCTGCGGCTTCATGGATTCAGCCACTGCTTCCGGCGAGTCCGCTGGTACTTCTCTACCATCTCGAGCTACTTCCTTTGCTATGGAACCTCAAGATGAACTCAGGACTACCACTATCTCTCTCTCTGGAAAAAGAAACTTTGTCGAATGGGTCCATTCAGTTCGTCGTGTGCTCCAGACCAAAGGCCTGCTCCATCACTTGACCCGGGCTACTCCTACCTTTCCAACTGACGAATGATTTTGTGATGACGGCCGGGTGCAATCCTGACTCCTCAACTCCATGGATACTAAGCCGTACAGGATGGTCATGTATCATGACACGACTAAGTCCATGTGGGAGGAACTCCACTCCTATTCTGGCCAAAACAGCCTCCAGCATTTGTTCGACATCATCACTGATCTTCAATCCCTTGATCCCGGGATACCTGGCGATATGAATTCCTTCGTTGCCAAGTCCAAGACTCTTGTTGAGGCATGAATACAACACCAGCCGCCTACTACTGATTTGGTTTCCCAACGGGCACAGAAAGGAGCTGTTGGGATTCCCATGATGATGACAAGGGTTCCTCCGCATCTGCACAATGTTCGAGCTCAGATACTCTCCTCTGCCACTACTCCTCTCTCTGATGTTTGCTTCATGCTTCTGAAGGTCACTCCACCACCCGAGGCTCCTCTGCCTCCCTCTCCAGCTCTGCTCCAGTTACCTTCATCACAACCCTCCACCCGTGGTACCTCGACCCGCGACGGTCGCCATTCGTCTCGGGGCCGAGGACGTACTAGAAACCCCCCCTTAAATGCACTTTCTGCGGCCGGGAGAATCAGTTGGAGGCTATCTGCTATCGTAAGCATGGTCTGCCACCCCACCTTGCTGCTTCTATAAAAGTTGAGTCTCCGTCCTTGCCTATTCCTTCGACGTCTTCAACTGCTCAGTCTGATATTGATGCTATCCACACCCAGTTCCAACAACTCTAAGGGGTAATTGCCCGCTCCTCGGGCTCCGTGGCCTCCATTGCAAATGAATGTATAACCTGTCTATCTCGAAGCTCCCACTAGATTGTGGACTCTGGTGTCACCCATCACATTACTTGTCAGAAGCCGCCGCAATACTTGGCTACTCCTCATCCCAAGTCCATTACTGTTGCCAATGGTGACTCCACACCTGTTTCCGGAGCTGCTGATATCCAACTCACACCCACCCTTAACCTCGGTTCTTCATGTTCCGGGCTCTCCGTTCAACTTGCTTTCTATTAGCCGACTTACTCAGGACCTTGATTGTCATGTTACATTCTCAGCATCTTCTTTTGTTGTGCAGGATCGACAAACACCGAATATTATTGGTAGCGGATGGCTGTCTCGTGGGCTCTATCTTCTTGATGTCCTTCCTTCTACCCTGTCTGTCATCTCCTCAATTGAGCGGCATCGTCGGCTTGGACATGCTCCCCTACAGATTCTGAAGCAAGCTCTTCCGGATGTCTCCTTGCATGAATTTTCGTGCGAGTCATGTATCTTTGGTAAACAACATCGAGTCTCTTTCAGTCCTGTCTGTAATTGAAGTAGTACTGCTTTATCCATTGTTCATTCTGATATTTGGGGCCCTTATAAAGTCCATAATGTATTTGAGTATCGCTATTTTGTAACATTTATTGACGATTACTCTCGGGTCACATGACTCTATTTACTATGGGATCGTACCGAACTCCCCTCTATATTCCGAACGTTCGTTGCTGAACTTCGAATTTAGTTCTCTTCCCCGCTTAAAATTATCCGCACTGACAATGCGCGGGAATATACGAGCCGAATGTTCCCCGCTATTTGTGCTGAATTTGACATTATACATCAAAGTTCTTTGGCTTATACTGCTCAGCAAAATGGTGTTGCTGAGCGTAAAAATCGACATCTCCTTGACGTTGTCTGCTCCTTAATGCTCAAGATGACGGTACCCATTGAATACTGGAACTTTGCAGTGTCGACTGTCTGTCACCTCATCAATCGTCTACCTTCCTCCGTTCTCAACTCCGTCACTCCATTTAGGCTCTTATTTCCTTCTCAATCTATGTTTCTTCTCCCACCTCGAGTGTTCGGATGTGCTTGCTATGTCCATAACCTTGGTCCACCTACGAACAAGTTTGCCCCCCATGTAACCAAGTGTATATTCGTAGGGTACTCTCGGACTCAAAAAGGGTATGTGTGTTACTCTCCTATCAACCGAAAAGTGGTTGTGTCCGCTGATGTTACTTTTCTGGAAGACCAACCCTTTCTATCCTCCATTTCTATACTTTCTTGTGGCCAACCTGTGCCTCGTCCTGCTATTCCGGTCACAACTTCTTTACCTCCTCTTCTTCCAATGCCCCACGTAGACCCACCAGCTCCCACACCACCATCAACTAATCCGCCAGCCACCAAACCACCTCTCATCCGTGTCTACACTCGCCGAACTCGGAACTCCGGAGCCCAGCCACTGCTACCGTCTACCAGTACGATCTCGCGGCCAGCTGACCCTTCCCCCGCCTCAACGGCTCATCCAATGGTCAACTATATTTCTCTACATCAGCTCTCTCCTCCTTTGCAAAAATTTGCTCTTGCTCTTTCCTCTGTTTCTCTACCTAACACTGTGCAGGAGGCTCTTCAACACCCTAGGTGCCGTGCGGCCATGAAAGTGGAGATGTCAGCCCCGTGAGCTAATCATACTTGGGATTTGGTACCTCTTTCGTCTGTCCAGTCCTGTGTTAGCTGTAAATGGATCTTTGCCATTAAACATTCTCCGGATAGGTCTATCGATCTCCTCAAAGCCCGTCTTGTGGCTCGTGGGTTCACTCAGCAACAAGGCTTGGACTATAAGGAGACTTTCTCCTCGGCCGCCAAGCTAAATTCTGTCCGGGTTCTTATCTCTCTTGCTGTTCACCGATGCTGGCCTCTACATCAACTGAACATTAAAAATGCTTTTCTTAATGGTGATCTCCAAGAGACGGTCTACATGAATCAACCTCCCGGGTTTGAGACCATGGGGGAGTCTAAGGTGTGCCGACTGCGGAAAGCTATCTATGGTCTCAAACAGTCCCCTCGAGCTTGGTTTTAAAAATTTAGCAAGGCTGTTCGCGATATTGGTTTTCAGCGGGGCTCTGCTGACTTCTCTCTTTTTACACGTCATCGAACAACAAGGATGGTAATTCTTCTAGTTTATGTGGATAATATTCTGATAACTGGTGATGACTCGATCGGGATACAACGGACTTGAGATTGCTCGAAGACCGGATGACCTGGTCCTATCTCAACGAAAATATTGTCTTGACCTTATTCAGGATGCTGGTTATTCCGGATGTAAACTCACAAAAACTCCTCGGTAGCTGAAACATGTTGTAACTCCAACTTCTTTAATTGAACCTTCAGTTTCTTTAACTGATAGTACAATGATCGTGGTGGGGCCTTGGTGAGAATGTCAGCCACTTGCTCGGTAGCTGGAACATGTTGTAACTCCAATTTCTTTAACTGATAGTACAATGGTCGTGGTGGGTGCCTTAATGAGAATGTCAGCCACTTGCTTGGTAGTTGGATAATGTTGTAACTCCAATTTATTTAATTGAACCTTCTCTTTGATGAAGTGACAATCAATCTCAATATATGTAGTTCGCTCGCAGAATACATGATTCTTGGCAATATGTATAGCCGCTTGTCTGTCACACAATAGATGAGCAGGTGAACTCCCAAATCACAAAGGAAACCTTCTAGCCATGTGAGTTCAGATACAATTGCAGCTATTGCACGATACTCGGCCTCAGCAGACGAACATGCAATAACTGATTGCTTTTTGCTACGCCAGGTATTAAGATGCCCTCCAAAGTATGTACAATAACCAGTTGTGGAGCGTCGATCATCCAGAGACACAACATAATCAGCGTCAGAATAAGCAATAAGAGCTAGGTTGGAAGTGCAAGATGGTTTATATACGAGCCCTTGTCCAGGCACTGCTTTCAAGTATCTGAGAATGCGCTCAACGACCTAAAGATGAGAGCTCCGTGGAGTATACATAAATCGACTGATAACTCCAACGACAAATGTGATATCAGGTCTTGTCACAGTAAAATAGATTAGCTTTCCAACAAGGCGACAATAATACTCAGGGTTAGAAAGTAGCAGATCTAAATCAGAGCCTTGAATATAGAGCTTGAAAAGTACTTCGGGGTGTCAGCAGGCTTGCATCCCGAATAGCCAGCATCCTGGAGAAGATCATGACAATATTTTATTTTGATATAAGACAAGATGGTGGAGACCAGCCCCGATCAAGTCGATGTAAAAGTCCCGACGCCACCAGTGCAGACCTCCCTCAACCCTATGTTTTGCATGTTTTATTTGTGTCATTTATTGTGTTATATTTGATTGTATGAATGTGTGGAATATATATATATATATATATATATATATATATATACATATATATATATATATATATATATATATATACATATATATATATATATATATATATATATATATATATATATATATATATATATATACCATTAAAATCCTGTAACACACTTATGTGTGTGACTGTGTGTATATATATATTAAAATATATACATATAATATAATATATATCATACATATATATATAAATATATATGTATAACCTAAGTATCTAGCCGGTTCATCTCCTGCCCGGTTCTCCTTCCCGTGAAGTCAGAAAAGGCCGGGCGAGTCTTCAGCTTCTCTCCCGTTAATGGCGGATGCACAGTTGGTCTTCATCATGAGGGGCTTCCCAGCACTACTTCTGCCTCTTATTTTGCAACACAACGCCCACGATCCTCTTCCGCGAAGCACGATTCAACCTCGGAAGCCTCTGCCTATAACTACTGGCGATTTGGCCTCCACGACACATCTTCCAGACGGTTACCCTATTCGCGCACGGCCATGGCCGACTATCTGCTTGATTTCAGTTAGCTCTCTTCTATTTTTGGCTTCCGATTTCGTTTTTTTTTAAAATCCTATATAAAGGGCTCTATGTACTCATTTGGTTGGTGTTGATGAAATATTGGATGAAAATTATTGTGTGATTGCTGCCGTGTTCTTCCAGTTTGAGAAGATGATCAACAGTGCATCCTAACGCTGCTGCAGGAGTTAGATGTTAGGCATGCGTTAGGCGTTAATTAGGCGTGAAGATTGTGTGCTTCCTGTTAGAGTAAGAGGTTGCTGCTCCTGTGTGTGTTAGTCCTGTAGCTGTGGAGGGTGTAATCGGAGAAGACAAATAGTAATTTTAATTGTACTGTGCTGTGGGAAGATGTTGATGGCCATGCTGTGCAGTACTTGATTTCCTGTAGGAGTTGAATTCGCCTGCTCCCTTTAACGAGAAGGTGAACAGTGAAGTTTAGGCTTAGTTGCTGTCAATTCCGTTAGTGGTGAATGATGAAGGTTGAATTGAATGGTACCGTGAGTATTCCCCTGGACATATGGTATTGTTGATTACTGCAGCTCGAATACAGTGGGTTCAGGGAGATAGGGAAAATTGAAGTGTGTTCCTATCCCGTGAACAATTAGGGAAAATTAGAATTAATTTTAGTTCGTGTGTTAGAAACTTCGTGGATCCACCGTGAGTATTAGAGATTTCGGGGAACCACCTCTAGTGTGAGAGCGAGTGAATTTTAGGAATGTTAGTTTGTGGCTTCCTTACTTTGTGGAGTGATTCCGTGGAACCACCTCGTGTGAGGGAGTGACTTATTTCCTTGGTGCCCGTGTGCGATAACGGCCGACCTCGGAGCGGAGTTCGAAGGTGACGAGAAGTTTCTCGCGTGATCGTCATCGACTTCGGAATACGGAAGACGCCTCTTCCGTGAGTAATTGTTTTTTTCTCCTTCCCTTGTTTGTGTCTAAGTTTTCTCATTAGGATAATTAGACTCATTGCTGGGTTTTCGCCCGAATTTCGTCAGCAAACGCTACGTCGAAAACTCCAAACGGAAACGTATTTGGAGTTTACGATTTCCGTTTTGCTACGACAAAAGGGAACGGAACGAAAGTGCGAACTTCCTTCCCCGAATTAAAATTGAACCATTTTTTAAAAAAGTCATTTTAAAACAAAATAGCGAATTTTGTGCTTTATAAATAAATTAGTTGCTTTAATTTTAAAGTTCGTGCAAATTTCGCCCAAATTTCGTTGCGCAAAGTTCATCGAATATTGCATGCATTAGGGTTTCCTAGAAATAGCCGACAGACGCGTAAACCCTACGCGTTGTCCTGCATCAAATTGGTATCAGAGGGAGGTTACAAAATTTTTCTAAGTTTTGGGATCCCCCTGTGTAGAATAGGAACCTGCATTTCATTTTATAATTTTTTTTCAAAAGAAAAAAAAAGAGATTATTTTATCATCATTGCATTTAAATTTGTTAGCATGTATCGGCGTAGTGATAGAATGCGTCAAACTGAATGTGGTCACCCGAGTCGTGGACACGAAGGGAATGAACCGCCCCTGTGGTTTATACCTTTCGCCCACCAACTAACAACCTTAACTGAGAGTACATGCCAGATGCGTGAAAGGTTAGCACACCTTAGAGGTAGGGTGAGTAGATTAAAAATACCCCCTCGAGCGTCAATGCCGCCTCAAATTCGAGATGAGCATTCAGTCCGCGCACATTATGATGTTCCACATCACTATGTAGAAAGGTCTACCTTTAGGAGGAACCCTTTATTTGAGGATCACGACTACCCTTACACTCACACCCATAGTGCCCAGTCACGGAGATCTTTACGATACTACGATGATTATACTCGAGCACCGTATACCACCTCCCGAGATCGTGTTGACCCACCAACACGTTCTTATTATAGAGACTGTTAGAAAGTAGCGAAAAATAGAGAACAAGCGGATAAGCTTTTGAATAATTGAAATTTTATTATCCAAAAAAGATATCATTTACAAAGGTATGACCTCCCTTATATAGAATGGAGGAGATAAGAAAGAGAGTATACAAACAATGTGGGACTAAACATTTACAATACAGAGCGGCTAGAATAAAGGTGACCGCACAGGCCGCGCGGTTAGACAGATGGCTTAACCGCTCGGCAACTCCAGCAGGATAGAACAGGCCGCAATGGTAGACCGCTAGACCTCCCGGTCTCCAGGCTTCAGAGTGAGATCGCCAGACCGCTCGGTCAACAAACCGCTGGATCAGACCGCTAAGCCGCCCGGTCAATAAACCGCTGGATCAGAACCGCTAAGCCGCCCGGTCTAATACTTCAACACTTTCCCTCAAGCTGGAGCATAGATATCAATCATGCCCAGCTTGTCACAAATGCGGAAGAAGGAAGTAGAAACCGGCTTGGTGAAGATATCTGCCAATTCCTTGTCAGAGGTGACAAAAAGAGTACAAATCTGTTTCTTCAAAATCTCTTCCCGAATGAAGTGACAGTCAACCTCTATATGCTTTGTTCTCTCATGGAAGACCAGATTTCTAGATATGTGTATAGCGGCCTTGTTGTCACAGAACATAGGTAGAGGACAGTCATATACCTCGCCCAGGTCAAGCATGAGAGCCCGCAACCACTTTAACTCACACGTGGTTGACGCCATACTCCGGTATTCGGCTTCGACACTGGATCTGGAGACAACAGACTGTTTCTTGCTCTTCCAACTCACGAGATTACCTCCAACAAAGGTACAAAAACCTGATGTGGATTTACGATCGCCTTTGTCATCCGCGTAACTTGAATCTGAGTAGGCCTCAACCCTCAGATGACCATTCTTCTGAAAGAGTAACCCTCTGCCCGTGCTGCTTTGATATACTCCAAAAATCTTCAGGCGGACTGAAGATGGCACTCCCGGGGAGCTTGCATAAACTGACTGACCTTGCCTACAGCATAGGCGATGTCGGGTCTAGTCACCGTGAGATAGATGAGTTTGCCTACCAAACGTCTGTACCTTGTGACATCAGATAGAAGAGGCGAGTCATCCGTCCACGTTTTGTCTTCTCCAACAGCCATGGGAAAACGAGCTGGTTTGGCACCTGTCAATCCTGCCTCTCGTAGAAGATCAATGGCATACTTCCGTTGAGAGAGAACCAATGAGTCAAGTTTCCGAGAGATTTCTATCCCCAAAAAGTATTTTGGGGAGCCCATATCCTTCGTGACCAAGTGCTGACGGAGGTGCTTTTTCGTCAAGTCCACCACATCTCGGTCATCGCCAGTAAGGAGAATATCATCCACATATACGGCCAAAACCACCAGTCCCGAGGCCGTTTTGCGAATGAATAAAGAGTGATCGGCCGAACTCCTTTGAAAGCCGATGGTAGCCACAATACCACTGAATTTGTCAAACCATGCACGAGGGCTCTGCTTTAGGCCATAAATGGCCTTCTTCAAATGACATACACGTGTCTCCCCCTGAGCAACATACCCAGGAGGTTGCTCCATATAGACGTCCTCCTGAAGATCGCCATAGAAAAAGACATTCTTCACATCAAGCTGGGAAATGGCCCAAGCCCGGTTAACAGCGACAGAAAAGAGAACCCGGATGGTGCTGAGGCGAGCAACCGGAGAGAAGGTATCAAAGTAATCAACGCCGTAAGTCTGAGTGAAGCCCTTGGCCCCCAGTCGGGCTTTGTAGCGATCCACAGTGCCGTCGGGGCGAAACTTCACAACGAAGACCCAGCGACAGCCAACCACATCAGTGCCCACGGGAGGAGGAACAAGGGTCCAGGTACCCCTTTCAGTTAGAGTAGCCATCTCCTCATCCATGACAGACTTCCAATGAGGGACAGCAAGAGCCTCCTGGTAGGTACGGGGAGTAGAAGTAGCAGAGATAGCCAAGGCAAAACACCGCAAGAAGGAGAAAGCTGATCATAGGAAACAACAGCCGTGAGCGGGTGTTGAGTACACGCCCGCACCCCTTTGCGAAGGGCAATGGGAACATCCAGGTCAACGGGAGCGTTGCGACGGGAGCGTCAGCGACCGGAGCGTCCGTGGCGGAGAAGGCTGGCCCGGGACTAGAGAGAGAGACGGCAGCAGAGAGGAGGGTGGAGGGGTGGTGTGGAGACGGACTGGGAAGGAGTGGTGGAGGAGGAGACGAAGGTGGGAAAACGTGGAGAGGTGTGGAAGGAACGGAGATATCAGAAGGAAGAGAAGAGGGAGGAGAGAAATAGGAAGCATTTTCGAAAAAGGTCACATCCGCGGAGACAAACTGCTTGCGGAGAAGGGGGTCAGAGCAGCAATAGCCTTTTTGAGTGGTAGAGTACCCCAAAAAGACACACTTGGTGGAACGGGGGGAAAGCTTGTCGCGGGTAGCGGAGGGAGCGTGAACAAAGACCGTACAGCCAAAGACACGGAGAGGAAGAGGAAAAGGTTCCTGGTGGGGGTAGAGAAGGGAGAAGGGAGTCTGGCCGTGGAGAACCGCGGAGGGAAGGCGATTGATGAGATAGCAGGCGAGGAACACAGCGTAGCCCCAGTAGGAGCGAGGGACGTGCATCTGCGTCATGAGAGTACGCGCAACATCAAGCAGGTGACGGTTTTTACGCTCCGCCACCCCATTCTGCTGGAGGTGTAAACACAAGTCGTTTGATGAAGTAGGCCATGTTGGTGAAAGAATGCGGAGAACTCATGAGTCAGATATTCTTTAGCATTATCAGAACGTAAGACTTTAATAGAATTAGCAAATTGAGTCTTAATCATAAAGTAAAATGATTGCCAAACAGAAATAGTTCAGAGCGATCTTTTAACAGATACACCCAGGTACATCGAGAAAAATCATCGATAAAAGTGACAAAATAGGAACTGCCCCGACCAACTGTAAGGGTAGGAGCAGGACCCCATACATCAGAATGAATAAGATCAAATATGCGAGAGGAGCCACGACCTTGCTTCGGTGGAAAGGAGGAGCGATGATGTTTGCCAAGCTGACACGCATCACAGTTGAGCGGAGAACTGGTAGGAGGTAAGTGGGGCAGAAGCTGGTGAATAAGCCGAGGAGGAGGATGTCCAAGACGAAGATGCCACTGAAGGAGATCGGTGGAGGAGGAGTAGGCAGAGAGAGCGAAAACATCGTCGAGGAAGTAGAGGCCGCCGCTCTCAGTCCCAGTAGCAATCGTCCGCTGGGTCCTCGGGTCCTGAAAAGAACAAGTAGTGGGAGTGAATAAGACGGAGCACTGAAGTTGCCGACATAAAGTAGTAACTGATAACAAATTGCACGGGAACTTCGGGACATAGAGGGTATCCTCCAAGCAAAGCGATGGGGTGAGTTGAACCATGCCCGTCCCATGAACCGGGGACGGGGAACCATCCGCCACACGAACCGGGGGTAAGCGGTCATGGGTCTCAAGACGGGAGAAGCAATGAGGGTTGCCCGTCATATGATTTGTGGCACCGGAGTCAATCAGCCATTTACCTTGGGTGACGACGTGGGCACTACCTGACGTCGTGGCCACAGAGGCAGACGGCCGAGAAGAGGCGGAGGCCGAAGACGGAGCATCACCGGAAGGGCGAAGGTGAGGATGTTTCTGCCAGCAACGGTCAATAGTATGGCCAGTAACGACCACAGTGAGAGCAGAGGAACCGAGATGAACCTCGTCCGCCAGAGGAGCCGCGGCTACTAGGGCCCCCCCTCTGAGCTTGGTGAGCAAAGGAGTTCTGGGAAGGGGGGGAGGCCAACAGAGGCCGCTGGAGTAGCGAAGTAACAGCGGCAATGCGAGCCGCAGTGGCATCCAAAGTAGGAGATTCCGCCTCACCCAAGATCTGCTGGCGGATCATATCATAAGAGTCGGGAAGACAAAGAAGATAACAAACAACCAGGAGTTCCTGAAAGTGTTTGTGCTGGTCGGCCAAGTCCGCGGAGAAGGGCGATTCTGGAGGATTTCAGCACCAAGAGCCTGAACCTGCTGATAAGCCGCAGCCGGTGACATGGAAGGGCGGGCGAAGAGGTCCGCATAGAGAGTATAAATGCGGGACGTCTGGCCCCCCTTAGAATAGAGAGCAGCGAGGTGAAGCCAGGCGGCCTTGACCGTCTCATCATGGCGAATGACGGGAAGGCACTCATCAGAAAGGCTGTTGGCCAGCCAGGTGCGGACAAGAGCATCACTCGCATCCCAGTCATCAAACTCAGGAGAGGTGCGAGGAGGAGGGTCATCAGTGAGGTGATGACGCTTGCGTTGAGAACGAAGGAGAAAGGTGAAAGAAACGCTCCAATCGGGATAGTTGGAGCCAACAAGCTTGGAAAGGGTGCCAAGGTTGCCCAAGGAGGAGGAGGAGGAGGAGCTGCAGGAGTAGTGGTGAGACCGGAGGTAGTCATAGAACCCGGCAAGCAGAAGAAGCTGCCGCGAACAGTAGCGGTTAGAAAACAGAAGAAGCCGCGCGAACAGTAGCGGCTAGAAAGAAGTCAAAGGCACAGCGGGGAAGAGGTCGCACAGACTGAAAAGGCCGAGCGAACAGAAGAGAGGAGAAGAGCAGGTGACCGCGACCAAGATGCAGGTTAGATAGAAACAACCCGCACGATCAGGCAGATCACAGCAGCAAACCGCGAGTATAAAGACAAGCGGAAAAGGGAAAGCAGAAGCGGACAGGGAGAAGAAGTCCGCAGCGGGTAGAGACAAGGCCGCAACGACTAGGAAGTCGGAGAGGCAAGAAAGAACAAGGAGCGCGGCGACAAGGAAACAGGTCGCTGCGACGAATAGCAGTAGGAGAAGAGAACCAAGAAGAAGCAAGCCGCGCGAACAGGCAGCGGACAGAAACAAGCCGCGCGAACAGGGCAGCGGACAGAAGAGAAGGCAAGTCGCGAAACAGGTCGCACAAAGCGGAAAACAAGCCGCGAACAACAGAGAGCGCACAGAATCAGGAGGAAATGACTGTGTGCTCTGATACCATGTTAGAAAGTAGCGAAAAAGAGAGAACAAGCGGATAAGCTTTTGAATAATTGAAATTTTATTATCCAAAAAAGATATCATTTACAAAGGTATGACCTCCCTTATATAGAATGGAGGAGATAAGAAAGAGAGTATACAAACAATGTGAGACTAAACATTTACAATACAGAGCGGCTAGAATAAAGGTGATCGCACAGGCCGCGCTGTTAGACAGATGACTTAACCGCTCGACAACTCCAGCAGGATAGAACAGGCCGCAATGGTAGACCGCTAGACCGCCCGTCTCCAGGCTTCAGAGTGAGATCGCCAGACCGCTCGGTCAACAAACCGCTGGATCAGACCGCTAAGCCGCCCGGTCAACAAAACCGCTGGATCAGACCGCTAAGCCGCCCGGTCTAATACTTCAACAGAGACGATCCGTACGATGACTATCGTCGTTATCATCCGCGTACTCGAGTGGATCATACTGGTCCCTCGACACCTTATTATGAGGATAAAATTCAGTATACCTCTAGTTATCGATACTACACTCGTCCTTTAATGAGGAATCTGAGACTGGCAAATGTGCGAC